>CM076574.1:1015736088-1015983376 GCA_034641835.2 Pinus albicaulis | reverse complement strand
CTCCACCTAGCACCTAGCATGGTCTCCTCAACTTCTTGGAAAGCCATCCCTGGCATAGGGGACACCATTAGGATCTTCAAACCTCCTCTAGAAGGATTCATCAAACTCAGCTTTGGTGGAGCCTCGAAAGGCAATCCGGGACAAGCAGGGGTTGGAGGGATTTTTCGAGATCATCATGGCAAAACAAGATTAATATATGATGACTCCTATGGCTTTTCCAGCAACAATGAAGCATAATTCATAGGAGTGCACCAAGGTCTCCTCTTGGCCATCAGGCTAGGATACAGAAAGCTAGTAATCGAAGGAGACTCTTAGTTGGTTACGAACACTCTCAAAAAACTTAATCAAGGAACGAAGTGGGGCAAACTAAGCCAAAGATGGTGTACTTATTCACATGTGCAGGGATTGGAGGATACAAACAAGAAATTTGATTATATCATTATCACCCATGTAAGGAGGGAAGGAAACAGAGCAGCTGACCTCCTGGAAAATTGTGGTTGCGCTCACCTGAATGAACCTATTGAATTAAGAATGCATCCTAATCTTGGGGAAGAACGATGGATAAAGCTGCAGAGCATCAAAGAGAAAGACAGGTCGGAGGGCAGAGCTCACCCACAGTTCTCGGACTCAGCTCCCCGATCAGGGTGTAACGAAGAAGATCGGCCCTCCCATCAGTGTTAATGGTAGTGTCCCTGGGGTTGAAGCCAACCACCTTCCACATGAGTGGCAAGGGCGGCAGGTTGTACTGTCGCATGCAGCACGAGGTGAGGTAGCAGGACTGAGGCCCGCGCATGTAGCTTAAAATAGGGTGGAGGAAGGCGTGGGGGTTTTTTTATGATGAAATACTTTGGTGCAGGCGCGACGACGGAATAACAAACCTCCATTGCACTTCCACCACAATGAAACTCAGGTATGTACTTGGTTTCCTCTCCCTTTTTCATGCCATGTTTATGTTTATGATTTGGGCTGGTCTCTATGGGAGCATAAGGTGATTTAGCTGGATTGGTATAGTCTTCTGCTGGGTAGGGAGAGAGGAACCATTGCGACTCTGGTTGGGGGAAGGTTGGGGTTCTTTTGGGTCTTTGCCTCTGTGTCAGAGTAGGAATTGGGCATGACCTCAACTTGCACCCGAGTGTGAGTCTGTCAGGTAAGGGATGCCAACAAGATGGAATGGGGTCGGGCAATCCTGCCAGGGTATAGAGTTAAGGAGAAGTCATGGGTTGTGTTTAGTTCAAAGGATTTGCTGGTTTATACCACCTTGAGCTACTTGGGCTCGATGCGCATGAGGAATGGAAGAGGGAATTCCACCCAGGCCCGAGCAATGGGCAGCGACGCCTCCTTTGTCAATTTCGAGAGTGGGAGGTATGATGAGAGAGAGGATACCAGAAGGGAGGTCAGGAGATTGAAGGAAGGCATGAGCTCTTTGGGTTATGGGGATAATTTATGGGGTGCGTGCGACCGTCAGGGATAGGGGGTGGCAGAAATTAAGCAGGGTATGAGGGCGATGGGTCCGCAGAGGGACGGGCAGGGGAGAAGTCCTGGGAAGAGGCCCCCGGGTCACCTTTCTTCTGATAATTGGAATGCATGGACCTTTGATCATTTTAATTATATGGAATTATGCCTTTGTTTGATTTTGTGGACAGGTCACCTACCTGGAAACCTAGTCAAATATTGTGGGATGGCATGCTCCAAGAGTCCTGCATCTCGTGACCACTCCAAGAGCCATGCAACTTGAGGCCGTGGCTAGAAAGATAAAGGGAAGGTGGTAGAATCCCAACCCAGCTCACCCCCGAGCAAACCGAGAGGAAGGAGGCTTGCAATCAATGTGATCCAAGAGGTAGCGAAAGCATACCACGAGAACACATTAGAGGAAATTCAAAAGCTCATTGAAAAATGGGAAGCTGACATAAATAGACATGTAGAGACAAATATGGATACTAAGGAATGGAGAGCTTTAATACCAGATTTGGGACAAACAAGGGGCAGACTAACATAATTCAAGCAGAAACTGTATCTTTATTGGTCTATGAAGAACATCCTTGGCAAAGCCTTGGAGCAGATCTCTATGAGCCTGGTGAAATTAGCCCAAGACTTCCCAGACTACAAGAGCGAGTTCGACAAGATCAAGTTCCAACTGAGGAAAAGAGTTCGAAAAGATCAAGTTCATATTGACGATGGAGCTATGTAGTTTAATTAAGGGTTTTATTTAGTCCTAGATGGACCTTTTAAAAGCTTTGATGGAGGGCTTAAAAATACCCTCACAAAGATACATTTTCAACCTTTTGAACAGAAGTTCTTCCAAAAAAGAGTAACCCAACTCCATCGAATTCACCCTTATTTTATTTTGGAATTACAATAATATAAAAATATTTATCTTAATTGGCTTATTCATAAAATAAATAATTATGTAATATGGTTTTCTGTATTTATTTTCTCATGAGAATAATATAAAAAGTAAATAATTGAAATAAAATATTTAGAAAACAATTACTTTGAATTTTAGTTTTACATGTAAACATGACAAACAAATAAATATTATAAAATAAATATTTGTGAGTTTAGTTCTAACTTATATATTCATAATATAAATATTTGTAATTTTTTTTATAGTTATGGTGACATTTCACATTAATAAATCCACTTGTACATGCCAACATGGCAAACACAAAGTTAACTACCCTACTTTATAGAACTTGACAATATAGCACACACCACTTCTTTAAATATATGGTGATATACTCCACTTCCAATAAGATCAATAAAAAAATATTTTACTTTAACACCACATATTAAGAATGGTGCTAACTTGTCCGTCAAATATGGTGATTATATATTTCATTTTTAATATGATACATAAACATTTACACCACATTAACACCACATAACGTAAGTGGTGCTAACTTATGGTGATATAATTTATTTTTAATATAATACATAAACATTTACACCACATTAACACCACATAACTTAAGTGGTGCTAACTTATGGTGATATACTTCATTTTTAATATAATACATAAACATTTACACCATATTAGCACCACATAACTTAAGTGGTGCTAACTTATGGTGATATACTCCATTTTTAATATGATACATAAACATTTACACCACATTAACACCACATAACATAAGTGGTGCTAACTTATGGTGCTAAAAGAGAGCTTTTCTTGTTGTGTTGTTGGATTATAATCTTTGTATAAACCAAATAGTTGAAGGAGGGTGCGAGATGGCTAGGTTGACGGACAAACCAGTTCTACACCACTCTGAATTGTTCAGGATTAGTTTAGATTCTGATATGCTGAGTGATGCTTTTAGTTGATAATTTACTATGTGACAAGTGATGGATTTTTGTACCAAACATGTCAAATTAGTCATATCTTTCCTCCCACGAAGTGCGCTGATTATGCTGGTCAAAATTTTGATTTCTCTGTTTTCACATTATAAGGTTATGAATGTTTGGTCTCTTTTCCAATTGCATCATGGCATACAGGGTAAGAGTTGTTCAATTCCAAATGCTTTGTTTTAGGAGGATTGATGCACATGAGTAAATTGAATTCTAAACAACTCTGAAGCTGCATACTCATACTCTTTAGTATATTAAGAAAAGAGGTCTCATATTTTTATTATTTGATAATTTATAATCATGATTGAGAGCCCTTAGTAATGGGTGATATTTTCTTCTCCAATATTATTTGCAAGGAATTTGGGAGTGATTTATCCACACAGTGAATGTATTTTAATCTTTTAAAGGATTTTGTTACATAGAGGCCAACTACACAGAATTAGTGCAAATTAAAATTATGCTCTACATAGAGAATGGTTTTGAACAGATCTTGAACTTTTTTTCAGAATTTACAATGTGCATTTTGATTTTTTTCGGGCATTGCTTGGTTTCTAGTAAAACAATAGTTAGGATTTACCATTTGTTTGTTGATAACTAGGGTTTTTGTTTGCAATTGCTACTAGTTTAGGTTTGTCTTTTATTTTTTTCAATTTTTAAGATTGGTGTTTTATCAAGTTTCCTTAGAAGTGCAGGATTCAATTTAATTTGTTGAGATTGATTCGCAAGTTAGAGTAGAGTTTTATTTGTGGGTTGTGAGGGGCTCTCTATGGCATTTCTAGTGTTATGCTTCGAAGTTCACGAACTCGAGATTGACAATTAAATTTTGGTTCATTAATATGCCCTATACTATGCCCAACATTTTGGCGCCGTTGCCGTGGAGGGACTGAGGGGATGGTTCTTGGTGACCTGTTGCATTTGATTTGTTTTTGGCCTAGTTTCTCTTGCAAATTTATGTTCTTTGAATTTTTTTATTTCTTGTACCTCTTGGTTATTTTAAGGTTTTTCATTTTATCTGGTGTTGTAAGAACCCCCCTACATATATATACATTATTCCTGTGCCAACCACTGTACCAGTTGGCTTATTGAAAACAGGAAAATGGTATTTTGAGGAATCATTCAATGCAGATTTTTTTATGTTTCAGCACTGACATACAAATCATCTAATGAAGAACTCACAAGTGCAGATTTTAGTAGTTTGCTTGAACATAAAAACAATATTATTAAATATTTCATTTCAAAGTTGGATGATTTCCAAGAAGAATTGGAGAAGGATGAAGAACCACTGTTAATATTTTGCGTTGACTGTACGAAGAAGCATTTTCTTGGAAAGTGTCCACTTAGTAGTCTGAAAGTTTGCATAATTTGTGAGAAGGATCATTCAACTGAATGTTTCCCATGAATACCAGGATTACTAAAGGTACTCGGGAAATCAAGTAAGGAATCAAATCAATTGCAAGGTATAAATCAAAACTTATCATTACTCAATTCTTGTATTAATGCTTATTCTCTTGAGTGGGTTCCTCAACATGTTTATAATCCTGCAGTTTCACGGTAAACTTGTAATCCTCCTCCAATTGAACATCCTACTTCATGGCCACAGTGGCACCCTCCTTGGTCCTCTTCTTCGCATCATATATTCCCTTGTCCTCAAGAATGGTTTGGAGCTTTTTCTCTAGAGAAGTATTTTATGCAAAATCAATTATTTAATCAACAACAACAATCACAATTTTCGTTCAATGCACTATCAAGTCATTCTCCTCCATGGTCCCAGTTACATGCCCAATATTACCCTAATCCATACCCTACTCCTTTTCCTTCTAATCCATACCCTACTCCTTGTCCTTACCCACACCCTAGCCCTAATCCTAACCCTAGTCAAAACATTAATCCAACCCCTAGACCTAACCCTAGTCAAAATCTTAATTCAAACCATAAATCTAACCCTCATTCAAACCCTAAACCTATCCCTCATTCAAATATTAAACCTAGCCATCATTTAAAACCTAGCCTTACCCTTAATTCAAGCCATAGACCTTACCCTAGCCCTAACCCTAACCCAAATATTAAGCCTAGTCTAAGCCTTAGCCCAAACCATAGCCCCCCTAATGTAAATGAGTAAGTTGCAGAACAATTCTATTCTTTGTGTTGATTCCCTTATTGAATGAAATGTTCAATCTTCCATATTTGGGAAGCGAGTGAATTTGGAAACTTCCCCCATCACCATAGAACCTTCACCCGGGGAAGAAGCCTTGATTCAAAGACAATTAAAGGATAAATCTTTGATTGAAACCTATTCTAAATTTTTTGTTCAAATTCAAAACCCTAGAATCTATCTCAACCATTCTTATCATTATGAAAACCAAATATTTGAGCCCGAACTTGAGGGATTTTTATTTTTTCTTTCACCTAATTCAATATTCCTCCAAGAGAGTGTTCATCAAGGTTTGGAAGATTTGTACGAGTTGGAGAATCATCAGTATGTGGATCTCATTGAATCCTGGTTTCAAACAGTCATCAACACACATCATTCCCTCATCATTCAACAACTCTTGGTACCATGTCAATTAAAGCAACTGGTTTCTCACACTTTGGTATGCATCAAAGTTTATTATTTAAAAATAAGTGCGAGTATATTTAGCTTTTTATTATGCACATGGCTACATTGGAAGTACACCTACACTTAAAGTTGATATTCCTCTCTTTAAAATAGGGTAGGGTAATACAAGTGTAATGAATAATTATGCCATCTAAAATAAAATTGTATAGCAGCACTCGAAATTGTGATTCCCTAAAGCACAACTTTTAAAATTTCTATTATCATGCACTCTCGTGGTAAGATTTGTCAGAAGAAATTAACTCTTAATGCCTGATATTTTACAAAAGTGACTTTGGTTATTGACAAATAACTATCATCCAGGAAACTTTTTATAGTTTCTCTTTGAAGGTATTGATGAGAATCCTCCTATGGTAGACCACTCCTAAAAAACTCTAACAAGCTTTCACAAGAACCCTGGCATGATCAATTTGAGGAATTTTTAGTCATTATATAAGATGTTTTCTTTAATATGAGTCTTTTGGGTAGAAGGACCAATCAGTAAAAATTAGTAATTAAAAATTTTTCACGCCATCTCGTGCTCTTAAGGAGAAAAATTGCCTCCCCAACTATTAAGTTTAAACTATTTAAGGTTGATTATAATAATATTTTTTTCATAAGATAAATTACTTGATGGATAAGAAGTCTCACTACGAGCCAACCTACCATGATCATGGGGCCTAACGAGAAGGAAATTACCGCTACTGGTCACCAAGCTAGGGTAATGGCTTTCAATTGAAAATCTGGAAACAAGACGTCTCATCACGAGTCAACTTGTTCTTTCTTGTTAGTTCTTGTGAATGGAATTGTCGTTAGCTAGTTACCAAGCTAGGACAGTGGCCTTCAATTAATTTAAAAACAGATGTAAATTCTTTTCAAATGACTCTGAATCTATATCTAATAGATGGGACAAATGCATTTCATGGGGTTAAAGGAATCCCTGTCGAGGCTATTGATGCCTGCTAGCAGCACGGCCATGCCTATGGTATTAAATTTAATTTACACTATGATTTACTTGGTTGTTTTTGTCTTTCCTGAATTCATTATCATATCTCTTTGAAAATGGATTTAATATCCTTATGGTGTTATGCCTTGGAGTTCTATATTTTTGGAATAATTTGTTTTTATGGATATAGGACCCTTAGTGTAGGTAATTCACTTTTCCCAGAAAAGAGGAGCTTAAACTATATGTGGATAATGGTAAAATGGTCATTGTGGAAAGGTATTAGTAAGTCTAATTTTAACACCACAAATTTCACATCATATCCCTCATATTTACAATGAGGATATTAAAATGAAACTTCTGGTCAAGGATGCCCCCAAGATGTTTGTGGAAATTTTAATATTTGGCTATTTTATTCAAGTAATAACACCGTCCTTGCAATTTGGTATTTCTATGGTATCTCTTGTGTTATATTTTCTTCAAATCAATCGAAATAAACAAAGAGTCCAACAAACACTTTGTTTTTGGAAAAAGATCTATCTAGTGTAGGAAATATTGATGACACAGAATTGCAAGAACATTATTACAAGTGTCCATAAATATTTTACTCTTGTTTTTATCCATGGGAGCTACAATACAACAATTGATTTTCTTGTATGAGAACATGCAAGAAGGTAAGCATGGGGGAATGTTAGGCCTCTGTTTTTCCTTGCTTTATATCACCTTTTACTTGAAATATCTCATGTTTTTCTTTAGTTTGAATATTTATTGTTGTAGTTTTGTGCATTCTCAGAGATAATAGAGTAAGTATTTTCTATTCCCTTGTTTTAACGAGATTTAAAAATTAAGAGAATCATTAATAATAATTTGTATGTTTACAGGTTTAAAACTAAGTTGATTATATGCATAGGCCAATATACCTTGATCCTGCATTCACCTTCCTATACTATGCAGTAGGTTCCTATATCGATTAGGTCTCATGCACCATTTTAATATGGCCTTCTGACGATATTGAAGAGTTCATGCACCTCGAATCAAATTCATGTTCCCATAGTACAATTCTAGTTCTCATAGCACAGTTCATGTTCCACCAATACATATCATGTTCTCACCTCCATGATTATCATATATCCAGTTGTCATGATGGAAAACGAGTATATGGGTTTTGAAGAAAAGAGGTTCAAGATGGTGATTTGTTCCCTTAATTGCACCCAGGCCTTTGAGACAATGCGCAGAGAAAAAATCAAATTATATTTGGTACACGGTCAGTATTGAAGTTAACAATGTTGTAAAACCAGCTCCAAAAATAGAAGAAAAGAGATATCAATGCCTTAGAAATAAGCCACTTCGAGGGGGTAACCTCCAATACATTACATGAATAAACAATTATTGGATGATAGAAATGAAAAAACCTCCTTAGGAGTCCATGGGGCCACAATATAATCCTAGTGGAGCCACAATGTAATCCTAGCCAACCTAACAATAATAATGTAAGGGCACAATAATAACAATACGGGGGTTACAGGGGTACAAAAATAACAATAAGGGGGGCTACACTAACATAATAAGGGACTACACTATTAATATAGGGACTTAACATGCCCCTCTCCTTCAAACAAGTGTTGTCCTCAACGTTTGATTATTTCTTGATGCTTCTATATAAAATTCTCATCCTCCCATGTGAAATCTTCTACAGGAAAGTTCTTCCACTTGTTGAGATACTCTAAAATTGATCATACTTGTCGAGTTTTTGTTTCTGTGATTGCTTCATAACTTCTTTCGATGCGATGTTGATCTTCCTGTTGTTTCATTAGATTCTACACCAAAGTCAGGTTATCCTTTGAGAGTTGGAGAAGTTCTTGTTGATGCTTGATGTGATCTTCCACAAATTTATCATCCATATTAGCTATTATTTGATCCTTCAAACCATCCAACTTAGCCTCCATTTCTTCTTTTAAACCATCTATGTCATCTTCAATTTCTCTTCGTAAGATCGAAATTTGTTGCACTTGGTACCGTAATTTTGATATCTCATACTACAATTCTTCCTCTTCATGCATCATAGTATAGATTTTTGAGGGATTAATGGGTATGGAATTATTTTTTGGAGGAACTATAGAACCCAATACTGATAAAATTCTAAAATATGACCTTGGAATCACTTCAAACTGCTTTTTCAAACAAACGTTATGCAATTTTAAAAACTAAATACACACCTTTCTATTTCTTTTGAGAAGCTTGATATTGAAACTGAATTATCTATGTGCTTTCAGATCCTCAATAGTTGAAATTAGGCCCTGAAGTAGTCCTCTGAAGCTTCTTTCAAATGCCATAAGTATGACCTGATTTGGACTCTTCAAGGCAAAGTTATTTCCAGTCTCTGACAATGACCTAATTATGGACTGGTTCAGTAGAGTGAACTTGTACAACTTGCCACGTCTCACTGTTTTCTCCTTTGGCTCTGAAATTTATATACAGGAAACTAAAGTCTGTGTAATTCTAGTCACTTTTTACAGAATTCCAATCTGATGCTCAGAGAGAGAGTTATGAATATTTTCCCACGATCACCTTTTTAAGATGAAATTTGGGAGCCTGAAAAAGACCTAACTTCCACAGATCATATCTCCGAAAGTATTGTGAAAAAAACTCTGAAATTTTGTGACGATGTTACTCAGGATTTTGGCTTCTCTCTGTGAAACGTTTAGCTTTTGAACCTTCATAGAAAAAACGTTATAGTGAAAATTCTACGATGACATTTTTAAGTGAAATTCAGGAGCCTGCAACAAGCCCTAACTTCCACAGATCATATCTCCAAAAATATTGCGAACCAAGCTCTGAAATTTTCCGATTATGTTCCTCAGGATTTCTTCTTTGCACTCTAAAAATTTCATCTTCTGAACCTTCGCGGAAAAAATGTAATAGCGAAAATTCCACGATGACCTGTTTGGAGCAGCAAAACCCTAGAATCCAAAGCTCTGATACCAAATGTTATGAAACCAGCTCCAAAAATAGAAGAAAAGAGATATCAACGCCTTAGAAATAAGCCACTTCGAGGGGGCAACCTCCAATACATTACATGAATGGACAATTCTTGGATGATACAAATGACAATACCTCCTTTCTATATATAGGAGTTCATGGGGCCACAATGTAATCCTAGTGGGGCCACAATGTAATCCTAGCCGACCTAACAATAATAATGTAAGGGCACAATAATAACAATATGGGGGTTACAGGGGTACAACAATAAAAATAAGGGGGGCTACACTAACATTATAAGGGACTACACTATTAATATAGGGACTTAACTGACAACGATGAACTGTTTTTGAGAAGTAATGTCCGACATGCATCACATTAAATCGTGAGGTCATTTGCATATTCATCAACAGTGAAAAAGGATGAGGCAAACACATATGAGCATTATATTACATCCAATACAAGAGGCATCAAAGGATTTGGTCAAACTATTTCTAGAAGCCATGAATAGTAATGTGATATGCCCATGGACACGATGGTGGGGATTCAATGATGCAATACCAGTTTTTGTGTTTATGCAGAACCTCAGATTGATGGGAATCTAGTTAAATACACAAACTCCCTATTTTATCCATAAATTGGTTCATAATTCTAAATTGTATGCGTTGTTTAAACCTCTGATCTAGAATTAGGAAACGTCTCTATTATAAATATGAAGATCTTGTATTTCAGAGGGGAGAGATAGAGAACATTAGATTAGAGAATATTAGTTTGACAGAAAGTGGTTGATTTCATAGAGAAAAGGAAGGGAAGGAGACGGTACCAATGTAGCATCACGTATAGTTAACCTGCAGATATCTCCCTCTATTTTCTAGAGTTCGATCTTTTCCTACACCATGTAACAACTTAGATTTCGAAGATGAATCGAGGAATTTCAAGCTATCTTATGTTTAATTATTTTATGAATTTTATGATTATACTCTCTGCGTAAACCAGATCGTTGATGGGGGGTGCGAGCTGGCTGGGTTAGCCGCTAGACCAGCTCGATACCACTCTGAATTGTTTAGGATTAGTTTAGATTATAATTTTCTGAGTGATGCATTTAATTTATCAATTATTGTGTGACTGGTGATGGATTTTGTACCAAATGCTTTATTTATTTCATGTCAAATTAGTGTATATTTCCTCCCACGAAGTGTGTTGATTATGATGGTTGACATTTTGATTTCTCGATACTCACAACCTCAGGTTATGAATGTTTCATCTCTTTTTGAATTTCCTCATGGCGCACAGGGTAAGTGAGTTGTTGAATTCCAAATGCTTTTTTTTAGGAGGCTTTGCCTCCACAAATCTTGATTGCGTAAATCAATGATGTGAACTTGTGACCTCATATACAAGACTTACTACTATTTTTCGAATTCACTTTAAGTATAATGATTGTGATATGAGGTAAACATATATGGATTTAGGATCGATGCATGAATAAATTTATTCTAAACAAATCTGAAGCCGCATACTCATACTTGTTATTATATTAAGAACAAAGCTCTCATATTTCTATTATTTTATTTTTTTTAATCATGGTTGAGGGCCTTTATTGATGAGTGATATTTTCTTCCCCAATATTATTTGCAAGCAATTTGAGAGTGATTTCTATTTCTACCTTATCCACACAGTGAATGTATTTTAATCTCTTATAGGATTTTGTTACCTAGAGGTGAACTAGACAAAATTAGTGAGAATTGAAATTCTGCTTTACATAGAGAATGGTTTTGAATGAATCTTGAATTTCTTTCACCATTTACAATCTTCCTTTTGATGTTGTTTGGGAATTTCTTGGTTTGTAGTCAAACAATAGTTAGGATTTACCTTATGTTTGTCGATAACTAGGATTTCCTTTCGCAATTGCTACTAGTTCAAGTTTTCCTTTTATTTTTTGAATGTCTAATTGAAGCTTGTTTTCAATTGTCAAGATTGGTGTTTTCTCAAATTTCCTTAGAAGTGCAAGATTCAATTTCATTTGTTGAGATTCATTCGCAAGTTAGAATAGAGTTTTATTTATAGGTTTCCAGCGGCTCTCTCTGGCATTTCGATTGTTGCGCCTCAAAGTTCATGAACTCCCAGATTGACAATTAAATGTTGGTCCATTAATATGCCCTATACTGCACCCAACAGAAATCATACATGCAACTTGGTACCTACAAGCAAAACCCGTTGTAGCTATTGATCCTAATGTCCTCTTGCACTTTCCTATTTTTCCTTTGTCTTTCTAATCCAAATACCAAGTGCACCACACTTCTCAAAGAGTGCTCCAAGAAAAATCTAAATGTAAAAGTGTTTGACAGAGAGATAGAGAGAAAAAAAGAGCTCCAAAACTGAATTGACAAAAGTTTGAGAACTTATCCTCATAAGAATTTTTATTAATGAGGCTTCTAATTTCATAAATTTTCAATTATTTTCCTTCATTTTCCTCCTCATGTGTAACCTATGACCTTTCACCTTCCTTTTCTCCTAATTTCCATTATTTTCATAAATAAATGCCAATAAATGCCACTTTGCCTTTCCAAAGCCTTAGCAATTTCCTTTGCGAATTTCCATAGCCATAATAAACCATATGAACACCCACACTGATTTTTTTCCCAACATCTAGCTTGGAATACGTGTCCCATGACCATGGTTATTATTTGATCTGAAAATGGAAGGTACTTGAAAAGGGTGCAAGGTATCCATTTTCAATTATGTAAATGAGTGCAAAAATACTCTAAGTTTAAATCTGAAAATGTGAGAACTTCGTATTTCTAATACAGAGATAGACTGTAGGGGCATTTACCGGATATTTCACCTTTCAAAGAAAGGATGAATCCAGAGGCTACCTGGCCCTCTTACAAAATCTGCCTAAAGAAATAATAGAAGTAAACACTCAGATTTAATTAAAATGATCTTGCTTTAAACTTGACGTTATGCAGAAATTTAGCTTGCAAATGGTGTATGTCTTTTCACTGTTTATGTATCTTAAGTGTAATTGTTTTTGCTGAAACTTAACATGGGTATCAGAAAAAATATTCAGCAATATAATATCAAAAAACAACAGCAATATAATATAGGATTTCACCCCAACTCTTGGGCTACATCTCTTGGATCAAGCCTCCCAAAATGGGCTTGTCCTCTTGTATTAAAAGCTCTCAAATGCAATACAAGATTATAAGTGTCTCAATAGACAAATCTGAATATATAAACTGATTCAGAAGGTAGGGAAAAGCTAATAATGGCTTTTCAAATTCACTAAACAGTGAAATATTACCATAAACAGTGATTTCTTCATCAATTTCCTTCTGGTGCTTTGAACTTCTCTGCAACTTTTCAGGCTATAGAAGTCCTAAAATTCCTTTTAAACCACTTCCAATGGCTTCATAAGGTTGAAATTATCTGAAATAGATCTTTGTTTCACCTCAAACAGATAACCATAACTCAAAACAACTCAAACCCCAAAATGGCCATGGTGGCCCTGAAAACTCTCCTAAAGGTTTTTGGCCTCTGAAAGTATCCAAACAAAGCTAAGAACTGTTCCAATGGCTCTGGAATGCAAGAAATAGTCGAAAATGACTTTTTTTTCACCAAAAAAAGTTAACCATAGCTCAACCAAACTCAAAACCCAAAATGGCCCCAGTGGCTCAAAAAGCTTCTCCGAAGCTAAACAGGTTGAAAATGAGCTCCCATGGCTCTGAAACCTGCGCCATTAAGTCCAAAATGCTGAGAAAATACGAAATCAAAAAAAAATTCGTTCCAAAAGGTTGAGTAATGAGAAATTTATGACCAAAACAACTTTGCCCCAATTTCCTCCACTAAATGTGGGGCAACTGCCAGTTAACTCCACTAAGAGTGGAAGTCCGCCTAAATTTGGGAGCACCTCTAGAATCTCCGCCATATTAAACTCCACTTAACTGAAGCTTAATTAAATATTAAACTTCAGATTAGGCTCCTTAAGTGCTCTTAACATTAATCTCCCACACTGGTCATATGATGAGGTTCCATGGGAGGAGGGTTGGCCCTTCCATGCTCTGCGGGACCCACTCCACTAAAAGTGCAATAACTTCTTCATACGGTGTCCGTTTTTAGAACTGTTTATGGCACCGGAATCAGGAAGATGAGACCTATTAAACCATCTTAGTTTCAACCAATTTTGAACATTTTCAATTTTGAGTTTTTTTTCCATGGCTTGGACTTGAGCTCCTGATCACACCTCCCAAATGAGAGGCTTTTGGACCCCAAAAGCTCACTGAAATTATGAAACTAAAATGTAGTATAGAAAATGAGAGAATAACGACATCCTCTTCTCTTCAACCTCCAAAAATTTTCCTGAATTGCCAACTGTTCACATGGCGAATTTTGCTGAATGAGCCACGTACTTGCCCCGAATCTCGACCAAGTTTTCTCGCCATACCAGTCTGCCATACTGAAACTAGCAATGACACTTGCTGAAATTTGTGCCCTCTTTGCTTGCATGCCTTTCCAACTCATGGAATCTTGCACTTCTTTGCACTGACACTTCGTTCTCTGCACCAAACGACACCAAAGGCATCTTGTGCAACATACGACATCAACAACCATTTGACAATGAAATGTGCTATACAAATGACACACAAAATCTATAAAAAAAGTGTGCACACAACCGACACAAGTCGATAAACATGTATGACACAATCGATACAAGTCGATAAACAACAAGATACATCTTGACAAACATATGTGTATGTATCATGTACAATGAACTATATACAGTTCGCTAATTACACATACAACCTCTATGTACATGTGCAACTTCAACTCTTCTTTTCAAATACCAACAAGTACATCATCCCAAAAACATGTGGGTGATTAAGAGCTGAACCAAAAGACATTTCTGCAACATAAGTGAGTATCATACTCATCTTTTACATCTCCATGGTGAAATTTTGCAACAACAAAGAAATTCCTTCAACTAAAACTGCTTTTACATGCAATCTTGCATCAAATTTTCAACTGAAATACATGCATACCAAATTGAAATTTGCATGTACAAAATGAGTATGACATACTGCATTAAGAAGTTAATCCACTTCCTACCAAGCCAACTCCATGGTGTCTTTTGTTGCAACCACAATTCTTCATGTGAATCTTTCATTTCCACATTGATAATGGACTCCATAGATCCACTTACACCAAGCTTTTTGTCATCTAGATGCATGTGCTTTGGATGATTTTTTGGATGCAAGGACCAACAATGAGAGACATCATGTCCATTTCTTTGAAAAAATGTGCAACTCTTAAGCACTTTCTGAGAAAGTTCTCTTTGCCTTTTCTGCTTCCTGTGTGCTTTCTTTTTCAACCAGCATCTTGAAACAACATGGTTAACTCCACCACAAAATGTGCAACAAAATTTTCTTTCATTCGAACAAGCATAATTATTATTCTTTACTAAAACATAATCAAATTGATCATGTGAATAATTATACCTCTTTTGCTGCATGGAATATCCATCCTTTTTGTGTTCGAAAGACGATGAACTAGTAGAGGAGACAGCTTTCCTTTTCAGACTTTCATCATTGTTCTTGTCTTGAAAATTGCTTACATTTTCATGCTCGCCATAAGCGACATGTTTACCTTCTACTTTCTGCAATGATGGCTTCAAACAATGGCAATCATCCTTAGAACAATTTTGACATAAATGCATTTGAGAACTTGGAACAAAGGTTCTCTTTAAATTTGCATCACATTCTTGAATGCATGTGCTCAAAGCTTCACCATTAAGTTGCTCATAGCCAAGACCAATATTCTTGGGACGCTCCACAACATAAATAGGCTCAACAATGCCTTGTGCATGCTTTCCCAAACCTTTGCCTTCTTGATAGCCCATTTTCAACATCAATTTGGACCCAATACCTCTTGTATGTCTTTCAAAAGAACCAACACACTTTTCAATGGAGGAAATTGAAGACAAGTTGGAATGATTAACCTCTTCCTCACGCTTGTTCTTGGACAAAGCTTCTTGAGCTTGAAGGAGTTGTTTCTCCATGTCATGCAACCTTTGGAGAATTTCTTCCTTCTCATCCTTCATAGCCAACAATTGTGCATGAAGCTTAACACTTTCTCTTTGATCCTCAATGAGAATCTGCACCATGTCCTTCACCTTAAAGAACTCATTCTTCATGTCATCATTGAAGAATCTCGTGAAGGAGGAAACTTCACTTGTAGAAGAAGTTGACATTATGTAAATGGTCAATTTAACAAAAGGAACTTCCAAAGAAAATTTCTCAAAGCTTTCCAACAAATGAAAAGCTTTTAACCAAATGTCAGTAAAGACCCCTTCTTAATCAAGCAGCCATAAAACAGTGAGATTTAATGTTTTAACACCTTTTGCACAAAAGAAAATGCTCATCCAATGCTCAACCTAAGCACAACCAAGCTTAACCTAAGCTTTGATACCATCTGATCTGAAAATGGAAGGTAGGTACTTTAAAAGGGTGCAAGGTATCCATTTTCAATTATGTAAATGAGTGCAAAAATACTCTAAGTTTAAATATGAAAATGTGAGAAATTCATATTTCTAATACAGAGATAGACTGTAGGGGCATTTACTGGATATTTCACCTTTCAAAGAAAGGATGAATCCAGAGGCTACCTGGCCCTCTTACAGACTCTGCCTAAAGAAATAATAGAAGTAAACACTCAGATTTAATTAAAATGATCTTGCTTTAAACTTGACGTTATGCGGAAATTTAGCTTGCAAATGGTGTATGTCTTTCACTGTTTATGTATCTTAAGTGTAATTTTTTTTGCTGAAACTTAACATGGCTATCATCAACAATATTCAGAAATATAATATCAAAACACAACAACAATATAATATAGGATTTCACCCCAACTCTTGGGCTACATCTCTTGGATCAAGCCTCCCAAAATGGGCTTGTCCTCTTGTATTAAAAGCTCTCAAATGCAATACAAGATTATAAGTGTCTCAATTGAAAAATCTGAATATATAAACTGATTCAGAAGGCAGGAAAAAGCTAATAATTCCGCCAAAGTTATGGCTAACTGAAGTTTGCCCAATGTCACCTAGAAAAACTCCAGCTAAATCTGGCTAAGGAAGTCCATTTGGGACGAATTTTTTATTTATTTTGGGGTATTAAAGAATTATGGAGCTGTTGGGACAGGTTGTAGAGCCATCAGGGTGCTCTATCAGTGATTTTACCAGCAATTTTGGTCGTGGAGCCACCAGGGCCTAATGAAAGATTAGTTGTGTTGGACTATACTCATCCATTGGAGGTGAATGAATAGTCGATTTATACTGATTTCAGTCTTATGTTTCTGAGTTTGCAGCTCATTTTTCCTTTTGAGGCTTTCTATACAGTGTAATTCATAATTTGAGCATTAATGAAAGAGGGAAAATCCTAATTAAAGGCTTTCGGACCCAGCAGAGGTAGCCCAAGAGAGGGGTGAACTGCTTAAACAAATTCTTACTATTATGTTGTGCATTTTTGCTATTATATTTCAGATTCTGCTACATTAAATAGTAACTTTTCATAATTACACTTTCCTCATGCAGACTTATACAGTGAACAAAACTCATTAGCTCAACTTCAAACCACATTACTTCATTTGCAGAATACTTGAACTTGCTTATTCACACATACAATTTTGATTAATGAATACTTTGCACATAAACAAATACTTTCATTGATCGGATCTATTTTAGTGTTTACATTTTATTTCTTTAGGCAGAGCCAGTTTGTGGGCCAGAAGCTTCTGGTTTCATCCTTTCTAGTAAAGGTGAAATAACCAGTAAAATCCCCCTACTGTCAATCTCTGTATAAGAAATACTTTGTTCTCACAATTTCAGATCAGATTGGTATCTGATCTGAAAATGGAAGGTACTTGAAAAGGGTGCAAGGTATCCATTTTCAATTATGTAAATGAGTGCAAAAATACTCTAATTTTAAATTTGAAAATGTGAGAACTTCATATTTCTAATACAGAGATAGACTGTAGGGACATTTACTGGATATTTCACCTTTCAAAGAAAGGATGAATCCAGAGGCTACCTGGCCCTTTGACAAACTCTGCCTAAAGAAATAATAGAATTAAACACTCAGATTTAATTAAAATGATCTTGCTTTAAACTTGACGTTATGCGGAAATTTAGCTTGCAAATGGTGTATGTCTTTTCACTGTTTATGTATCTTAAGTGTAATTTTTTTTGCTGAAACTTAACATGGGTATCAGCAACAATATTCAGCAATATAATATAAAAAAAAACAGCAATATAATATAGGATTTCACCCCAACTCTTGGGCTACATCTCCTGGATCAAGCCTTCCAAAATAGGCTTGTCCTCTTGTATTAAAAGCTCTCAAATGCAATACAAGATTATAAGTGTCTCAATAGAAAAATATAAATATATAAACTGATTCAGAAGGCAGGAAAAAGCTAATAATTCCTTTTCAAATTCACTAAACAGTGAAAGATTACCATAAACAGTGATTTCTTCATCAATGTCCTGCTGGTGCTTTGAACTTATCTGCAACTTTTCGGGCTGTATAAGTTCTCAAATTCCTTTGAAACAACTTCCAATGGCTTCATAAGGTCTAAATTATTTGAAGTAGAGCTTTGGTTCACCTCAAACTGATAACCACAACTCAAAACAGCTCAAACCCCAAAATGGCCATGGTGGCCCTGAAAACTATCCTAAAGGTTGTCAGCCTCTGAAATTCTTCAAAAAGAGCTAATACATATTCCAATGGCTCTGTAATGTAGGAAATAGTCGAAATGACTTTTGGTTCACCAAAAAAGGTTAACCACAGCTCAACCAAACTCAAAACCCAAAATGGCCCTAATGGCTCAAAAAGCTTCTCCGAAGCTAAATAGGCTGAAAATGAGCTCCCATGGCTCTAAAACCTATTCCATTCAGTCCAAAATGTTGAGAACATATGAAATCAAAAAAAAAATCGTTTCAAAAGGTTGAATAATGAGAAATTTATGACCAAAACAACTTTGCCCCAATTTCCTCCACTAAATGTGGGGCAACTGCCAGTTAACTCCACTATAAGTGGAAGTCCGCCTAAATTTGGGAGTGTCTCCAGAATCTCTGCCATATTAAACTCCACTTAACTGAAGCTTAATTAAATATTAAACTTCAGATTAGGGTCCTTAAGCACTCTAAATCATTAAGCCCCCACACTGGTCATATGATGAGGTTCCATGGGAGGAGCGCTGGCCCCTCCGTGCTCCGCCGGACCCACTCCACTAAAAGTGCAATAAATTCTTCATACGGTGTCTGTTTTTTGAACCATTTATGGCGCCAGAATCAGGAGGACGAAACCTATGAAACCATCTTGGTTTCAACCAATTTTTAACATTTTCAATTTTGAGCTTTTTTTTCCATGGCTTGGACTTGAGCTCCTAATCACACATCCCAAATGAGAGGATTTTGGACCCCAAAAGCTCACTGAAATTCTGAAACTGAACTGTAGTATAGAAAATGAGAGAATAACGACATCCTCTTCTCTTTAGCCTGCAAAAATTTTCCTGAATTGCCAACTGTTCACATGGCGAATTTAGCTGAATGAGCCACGTACTTGCGTCGAATCTCGACCAAGTTTTCTCGCCATACAAATCTGCCATACTGAAACCAGCAATGACACTTGCTGAACTTTGTGCCCTATTTGCTTGCATGCATTTCCAACTCATGGAGTCTTGCACTGCTTTGCACTGACACTTCTTTCTCTGCACCAAACGACACCGAAGGCATCTTGTGCAACATACGACATCAACAACTAGTTGACAATGAAATGTGCTATACAAATGACACACAAAATCTGTAAAAAAAGTGTGCACACAACCGACACAAGTCGATAAACATGTATGACACAATCAACACAAGTCTGAACACCCACACTGATTTTTTTCCCAACATCAGCTTGGAATACGTGTCCCATGACCATGGTTATTATTTTTGCTTTATTAAATTTTATTAAACCATATGAACACCCACACTGATTTTTTTCCCAACATGTAGCTTGGAATACGTGTCCCATGACCATGGTTATTATTTTTACTTTATTAACTTTTATTACAAGTAATTTTCACCAGGGTTGTTACATAGCCCTCCCCCTTGGGGGAACACCATCCTCATTGTTCAACAACAGCTACAACTAATAAGACTGCTCTAAGAAAAAAATACTTCCCATGGATCTTTATAACTTAGCTCATTGTAGTATTTACCATGATCAACCTACTAAGAAGTTAACCAACATGATAAAATTAAAAATATAATATCATAATGAGATGACACATGTAGGCTTGAGGGGTCCTGACCCAGGTTCGAATTTAAGGTTTTCCAACAAACCTCTATAATACAGGCCCTTTCGGCAATGACCCACTTTCGCAGGCCAAGGTCTCACTCGAAGTAGTATGGGTGGGTGCCGGAACCAGGTTTCTGCACCCTGGGAGAAAGAGGGTAATTAAGGGAGTCTTGTTGAGATCTATCAGGTTCACACAGAAACAAGATTATTATCGAGACTTTAATAGTATAAACAACACGTAAACATAGAAAAAGCTACTATTATTAAGCAGATCTTAGCAAAACCTTCGCATCAATGTGCGCATCAATAATTATCATCATAGAATAACACAATCGCAACTAACATAGAGGTACTTCAACAGTAACCGCAACCAGTTCAGATAACATAGAGATACTTCAACAGATTCCATGTTCATTAACATCCAAAACCAAGTTACAAACCCAAGTCACAGCCCACGCACACAGCCAGCAGGGTCCATACACAGCAGGACTGAGGATCTCCGCGCACACAGCCAATAGAAGTCCTTACCCAATACTACCCAAAATAGATCTCAATAGTTCGTATCCAGCATCGATCTTTTTTACTTACCTCTAGACTCAAACCATATATATATTTATATCATCATAGCCTGTGTGATACTGTGGTCCGCAAACCATGGTTTTCAGACTCTAGGTCTACCCTTTGACCCTCCCCAAAGCCCCTGCGCTAGACTAATTACTACAAAAATATATATAAAAAACGTAGCTAGGGGACCCCATTCCAACAGGTCCCCAACAAAATATTGTGACTCATACCGAGTCACAGCAGCCGTGGGGTTTGCATCTTTTCCTGGAGCTGCTTGATTGCATCGATTAGAGGGGGCAACACTCCTTTGCTCTACGCGGTAGAGTTCTATGCAATGTCCACCAACTTCTATGAATTTGGGCTTCCAGTGGCAGTGGTGACACTCTCCAGAGTCTGATTCACCTGTTTGACCTCAACATCTAAGTCCTGAGATATCTTGAGGGCTTCATCGGTCCATGGCTTGAGGTGGTCACTCAAAACCTTCTTCTTGTGGTGAAGCCCTTCTAGGTCATCTTTGAGTGCATGGCTAGCTCGCAAATGTGCCAGGCGTTGAGCTGGGATCAAAGTGGGCATTTTAGCTTCCATTTACTTGAATTCTTCTTCCTTCTGGCGCAGTTCTTGGGTAAATTCGCGCGGGAGAGGGTCGCGCTGCACTATAGACCATAGCTGCATAGTTGTCTCCAAAAATTCGGCGCCCTGAGCAATCTGAGCTGTAATGGTGTTCGTAGCTTGTAGGACCATCGCAACTCTCTGGGCGTGTACCTCAGGAGGGGTTTCCAGCTTCAACTTAGCTTGCAACGCAGCAATCTATTGCTCCATCTTGGTCTTAACATTCTGGATCTTGGTCTGAGAAGCTTTCAGGGCTGCGACAAGTCCCTCAATCTTAGCCTGGGGGCTGGCAGAGGCCGGAATGTCTTCGGTCACATCTGCACAGAGTATGCTGATCAAGCACTCCAACTCGGTCCGCTGTGCAGCGGCAAGGATACACGCAGCCTGTGCTTGGGACACATCAGTAGTTTTTTCTACAATGGTCTGCTCGGCTATGCTTAGCTATTGCTACACCCACTGGTCTCTGTGCTGGATTTACTCAAAAAAGGTTGCGTGGAGAACCTGCAGCGGCTTGTGTGGAAGCCGGGCCAAGTCCAGATGTACTTCTGCGCAGGCCTGGACTTGTGCACATAAATCGAGCAGACTCAGAGTGATTGCTGTGCCTGGTAGGGGGCAGAGGTGGCTCTTGATTGTGGAGATCAACTCCGTGTTGGTCGCTTGAGACAACCTCGCTTGAACCACGCTTATCTGTAGGGTATTGACTTTGAGCTAAAGAGCTTGGAGCTCATATTGTAACGCGATGACTGTGGCTTTATACTGCTCTTCCAAGGCAAGCCACCTGGCTTCTGAAGGAAGGGTGACCACATCTATAATTTTCTCCAAATATTCCTCGGTTAAAGTACCCTCAATCTCCCTACTGGGCCTCGTAGCCCATCATTTCATTCACTGGCCCTTGAGAGGTTCAGCTATCCATTTCATGCCACGCGGGGAACCATCACCCTGCGCATCCATACCCTCAGTCTCCATGTCCTGCTGTGATTCTTGTTCCATGCCTTGCGCTGCATCTGGGGGAACCTCCATCCTAGTGGAGCCTTCAGGGCCACGAACTTTTGAGTTCTTGGTGGTATCAGGTGGGGTGGTGGTCTTCGAAACTGCACTTGCACCAGTAGTGTTAGTCATTTCCGATTTGAATCCCAATTTCCATTGTGGTTCCCAAGTGGCGATGAGCCGATTGATTTCCTCATCGGAGACAATGTAAGGTAGTGACCCCCAAGCGTGATCCTTATGGCCTAAAATCTACACGTTGTGCATTATAACCTGGAATTCCATGATGCACTTATAATTTTCATAGACCGTCAATGACAAGCGCGGCCTGGAGTGAATTGTTGTTGCAATCGCGCACTGAAAAAATACCAAAAATACTTTGTTTTCCTTAATACGCTCTGCATCCTTTGAATCCCACAAGTTTGCGTATTGCACCCCTTCACACATGTAAAGCTAGAGCTTAGGGAGGACCGATCCTTCAGGGGCTTTCCATGCGACCAATGCAATTAGGAGAAGCAGCCAAGGGTAATAGAACGCCTTCCTGTGATCTTGGGCGTCACACACATTTTCCAAAAACTCATTCTAGAGGAACTGCGACTAGTTGAAGCAGACCCCCTTTTCACAGCGGCTAGCAAGTTGAATTACATAGGCGGGGATAGTCGTGGCCTGGCACTTGTGCATCATTTTACAAGCTAGTAGAAGGGTACCCATGCACACTCCAGGGTCGACAATGGTGCTGATCAGGAACCCTCTGGTGTTTCGCTCAACCTGGTAGTCTTCTTGCACCTTGTCGGTGATCTGTTGCTCATACTTCTTGTCGACACGCTCCATGGGATTCGACCCCTCCATGGGGAGACCAATAATGTGGTGAATTAGGGCGACATTGATGGGAATGTGGTCCTCGATTCACAAGCTGCTGTCATGGATCAGGGGTAGTAGCTATCACACAACTTGGTCGGTTATATTGTATCGGCCAAAGTGAGGTATCCGCAACAACTTTAGTAATCCTAAACTGGTTAACCCTTGCACCCACGGCATTGGTACTACCCATAGCATGTCATCCTCTAGTACCCTTTTGAGATATAGCTCAGGTTCCAATTCTGGGAAGGCCTTCAGGTTGGCAAGGTCATGATCATCAAACTTAATTGACGAGAGTTTGCCACATGCTTCTCCAATTATGGGGACTTCATTCGGAATCAGCGGCATTTGTAGATAGGCGAGCACACCATCGAGATTCTTGGGTGTGCGCATCAAGGGCCTTCGAGGCCCAACATAGGGTGGTAGCCAAGTTAGCGGGGCAGCGAGCCGAGCTTCTTCCTGAGCAGATAGAGGTCGCTTAGCAGGGTTAGGTGAGCATGCCTTAAGCACCATTCGGGGGGATTTCACATTCCGAGAGGAGGTGCGTGGCTTCCCCCCAGTCCATTTCACAGCCCTCCCCTGCCCTTGCTCCTGGCCTTTCCCCTTACTCTTCTTTTTCTCCACCTGCTTCCCCTTGGTTGGTGTGGAAACGACCTCTTCGACTTCAGGGGTGACCTCCAATACTTCATCAGATGCTCTCTTCGTAGAGGCCATGGTCTGTGATGATTCAACGGGATTGGTTGCAGTAATTCTCTCTTGGAATATGAGCTTGGGGTTGCTACTATAAGAATGGGTAGCACACCCAGACATGAACATAGCACAATAGTTATGGAAATTTGCAAGGCACAAGATTTTCAGGACATGCAGAACCCAATTCTAAGATGCCCTCCTCCATTTATATCTTTGAAGAGTGAACAACGATCGGATGAAACTTAGCTAAAACTTACCATCAAGGAAAAAATAAAAAATCCTTGGAAATTGTTGCATTAATTGCCTACTACCTGCTCCTTCCAATGGTAAAGTTGGATTTTTCCCCAGTGGTACTGTTCCAATGGCTATTTTTTATAGCTGTGTATTACCCCTACATGCCCAGTGCACCTTTCCGGGCTCCCTGGCCTGTGGTCGACCCATGCGCGTATAATGCGCCTGCCTGCGTTTTTCCTCTTACCTGCGCGTATCCATCCCAATACAAATACTTCGGCCATATAGTCATTTGGTCTACACCGAGTTGGTCTGGTATGGTTTGAGAAGACTTCCATTAACATATCCTAGCTGGGGGTCCCCGCGCAACGTAGCCAATCTCACTGCATCGCCATTCGTAATTTCTGTTATGATATAAGGTCCCAACCAATGGTGGCGAAATTTCCCATGGTGGTGCGCAAACTGGCTGTCATATAATAATACTAGCTCGTCTTCTGTAAATGACTTCTGCTAGATATGCCTATCGTGCCAGGCTTTTTCCTGGGCCTTCTGAACTTGCTTATGAAAGTTAGCAATGAATCGATCTTCTTCTAAGGCGACTAGCTGCACTAAGCATTCCTCCATGATATCAGGCTCTGCCATGTTCATAAAGGCCACGATGCATAAGCTAGGAACGATATACTCCATGGGCATATGGTCTCCTTTCCATAAACCATCAGAAACAGTGTTTTACCAGTCAATTTCTTGCACGTGGTCCGATAGGCCCAAAGGACCATCGGGATGTGCATGTCCCAATCGCTTCGATCAAAATTACAGACCTTGGTAAGCGCCTGTTCATAATTTTATTAAAAGTTTCTACTGTTCCATTTTCCTACGGGTGATAAGGGGTACTTTTTGCATGGTGGATTCGAAACTCCTCAGTCAAAGTTTTTATTGTGTCATTAATGAAATGAATAGCTCTATCGCTCATCAAGATCTTTGGACAGCCAAACCTGGTTAGAATATGCTCAAAAATAAAGTGTGCATCGGTATCTGCAGTACAATCCCTCACAACTTGCGCTTCCGCCAATCTAGTTACATAATCAGTCACAGTGAGGATGTAGCGAGCACCTGTCTTCTTACCTGGTGGGTTGATGGTCCCAATGAAGTCTATTTCCCCTTTATCGAATGCCTGCAGGGCCATCTTTTGTTGTAAGGGGATTTCATCCCTGAGCGATGGTCTTCTTGTCCTTTGGCATGTGTCGCAGGACTTGCAATAGTAGTGAGAATCGCTATGCAGTGTTGACCAGCATAGCCCAACTCTTAAGATATTCTGCGTCATTGCTTTTCCTGCGTAGTGACCCCCTACTACGCCTCCATGGGCTTCTGCTAAAATGGCTCGTCTTTCATGCTCCAGTACATATCTTCGTAGTACCTCATCAGCTCCCAGCTTATACAAGAGGCCTGCGGTGATGGTAAATTCAACTGCACAGGTTACCAACTCTTTTTGTTGTTGTACCGAATATTATACAGGTTCCATCCCCGTAGTTAAGAAATGAATAATATCGAAAAATTTCTCATCAACCACCTTAACAGAAAATAGCTGCACATCGGGAAATCCTTCCTCTAGGTTGGTTGGTTCTTCACCACTCTCGATTTGGGATAGATGGTCTGGTCCAACATTCAATTTCCTCGTCTTCACAATTATCTCAAAGTCATATTCTTGAAATAGTAGTAACCATCAGAAAATATTCGCCCCCAACACAAGCTTATTGACGAGGTACTTCAAAGCTGAGTGATCTGTTAACATCTTGAAGTGCCCTCCTAGCAGATAATTTCGGTATTTCTGCAAGGCATACACCATTTCCAACCTTTCGCGTTCCGTAGTGGAGTAGTTATGCTCCATGCTAGAGAGTTTTCTACTAGCAAACGCAACTAAGTGGTCAATGTCCCCCTCCCTGGGCTACGTAAGTACAACTCCTAGGGTGATCCCTGAAGCATCCATGTGGACATGGAAAACCTTCATGCAGTCCAGAAATATGAGGATAGGTGCAGAGACCATTTTTTCCTTGAGTAGCTCAAAACTCTTCTGATACTCTGCGTCCCAAAAAAATGATACGTCCTTCTTTAGCAGCTTTTCCATGGGTGCTGTGATTAGTGCGTACCATAGAATAAACTTCCTATAATAGCCTATGTGACCGAGGATGGAGTGCAGCTGTTTCTTAGTTGTGGGGACTACTAAATTGATGATAACTACAACTTTGGCGGGGTCAACCATTAGTCCTTTCCGACAGACTATGTGGCCTAACAAGATCCTGAAAGGCACATAGAATATGCACTTCTTAATATTTAAGGAAATCTGGTGCTTTCTATAGGCATCCAACATCATGCGAAGGTTCGAGACGTGCTTCTTTACTAATCCAAATATTGTTCAATCATCAAAGTATACTTCCAAGAACTTGTGAATGAACTCCTTGAATACTGCAACCACTACCTACGAAAAGATGGCAAGGGAATTTTTGAGCCCAAATAGCATGGTGGTGTACTGGAAGGATACCCATTCAGTGGCGAACGTAGTTTTTCTGTGATATTTACGTGCAATCCTGATCTAATGGTAGCCTGAAAAACCAGTCAGTGAACGAGTGTGCTTCCTGCCCTCCCACACTATCGAGGATTTCATCAAAGAATTGCGTAGGGAAGGGATCATGTACATAGGCATCATTCAGCTTACACAGGTCAACACATATTCTTATTTCTCCTTTAGTATTTTTCTCTTGGACCACCATAGGGCTTACCCAATCTGGTTGTTCTATAGGTTCGTTGATACCTGCGGCTAGAATTTTGTCGATTTCTTCCCTAAATTTCTGCTTATACTTGGGGTTCAATCAATAAGGCTGCTTCTTAACAGGGCGTGCATCCCGTTTTAAAGTGATTCACATGACCCCCAAGTCCCTTATAATACCTTTGAGTTCGGAGAATTTCATAGGAAACAGGTCCTGGTACTCCGTGAGAAGTTCCAAGACTTTCCCAATGGTATTGTCATCCCAGTAGTTTCCAATTTTAGCTAACTTAGGTTGTTCTTCTATTCCAATGTTGACTTCCTTTAGCTTAAGAGTCTTGGTGACTTTCACAGCTTGCAGTGGGGGTCCAGCAAATGCTCGTTCGCCCTTTGATTCTGGGATAGTGATATTTCACGGGCCTTCGTTACATTCCTCCATTGATATATTGCGACAGTTAGCAATATCTTGCATCTATGTATCCCAAGCTAGTTCCCCATACTCCACATGAGGGTGTGATTCATCAAATACTAGGACATGTATGTCTTGCAGGGCTTCGCCCAATTCCTCAGTTCTGCCTATCAACCCGAGCATCCCCAAAAAATTGTCCCTCAT
This sequence comes from Pinus albicaulis, assembly GCA_034641835.2. NCBI lineage: Eukaryota > Viridiplantae > Streptophyta > Pinopsida > Pinales > Pinaceae > Pinus > Pinus albicaulis. The sequence continues at coordinate 1,015,955,872 of CM076574.1, read as the reverse complement.
GGTTTCCTAGTGGCGAGTGCACTAATGTAGCTCTGCATCCAAATATCATGCGGTGGGGATTGGTCCCAAGGCATGAATGAACAGGTGGACCCATTCATCCTTGGTCCTTTCGCACCACACCTCCATCCATGTGGACAAGTGCTTGTGCGAGTCCCCTTGGCGAAGGAAAGTCTCCATGCATAGGTGAACTGGGGGTTCAAATCATAGGATCATCATCTCGCGACATTCATCCTAATCCTGAAAAGTCCCCTTATGAGTTTCCCACCACTGCGCAGGGGTCGCATGCATGGCTAGGTTAAGAGCCCACATTCTTCGTTCCCTTGGGACTTCTGCTTCAAATGCTCTAAGAAAATCTCTAATACTACCAGAATCATCAAAGTAAGGTAGCTCTCTTACCTCTGAGGAGATACACCGGAAGCTCTTTGTGATCCTAAGACATCATAGCGCAGATACGTCATGAAACCGGTTCTGCCAATTTTCGATCTCCCCATCAGAGTCAGAGAAGCATTCACTGTATTTCTCCCAGCAAAGCATGCCATCAGCCATAGGGTTAATCCAATCCTCATCCTAGGCGGTGAGTTTATAGATGTGATCCACGTCATCTTCTTTGCGCACGGGTTCTGTATAACTTTCTCCCTCTACTGGGTCTAGAGGGACTATTAGTCTCGTACCCTCATTCTAAAAAACCATGCTCCTTTTCTTCAAGTTAATAATGCCTCCCATGTCTATAGCCCAGTCCAGTCCTAGAAGCGCAGGGTAGGGGTCTGCATCCTCTTCAATCTGGATTACTTCAAAATCCACGTATACCTTAACTCCTGTGATATCGACCATAATATTTGATAGTCTTCCCAACGGTATGATATTTTGTTGGTTAGCCATGTGCAAATATATAATAGACCATTCCATCTTAGGTTCTCCCATCCTATGCCATGTCTGTTTGGGCAGGACATTCACATCGGATCCTAGATCCAGGATGACCTGATCCATTTCATAATCACCAATTTGTGCAGTTACCCGCATTTCAGGACCAGTGCCTTTCTTATGCTTGTAAAGTTTGTGGACATCTCTAACTTCTGATGGGGGTCTAGTATTTTCTGTGCAACTTTCTATCAATGCTTGAAGATTTTCTACTTCCTTCTAGTTGCGTAGAAACTTCATACATTCCTGTAGGAATGGTTTAACTTCTCCGTCTGCTTTTAAGTTTGTTGGGGCTTTGGAGGTAGATGCCTTGTCCTTGGTAAAGTCTTTGCAAGCCTCTAGGAAGGTCTCTTTCTCCTTCTATAGATCGAGGCTTTCCTTTTTGATAGCAGCTTTTCAGATAAGGAGTTCGCCACAGCTCTTTCCTTAGCTCCTCCCATAGCCATGCCACTGTGTGTAATGACAATAATACTGGGTTCCTTATCACGTGGTTCTACCTTAACCCTTTGTACATTCTGCATTGGTGTCTGTTGTTTCTGCTGCATCTTTGCTATCAGTACCAGAAAATCTTCGATCACATGATCCAATTGTCTGCAATATATACAAGATTTTCGTGCAGGGTTCAGACAATCCCTTGTGCAGTGCCCTACTTCTCCACAATTATAGTAGATCAATTGCCCTCTTCCCTCACCTGCGATCCCGCCTCTTCCCCCCCAGCCTCTGGTAGGGGAGCCTCCTCGTCCCGAGGGGGATAGTGGTGATGAAGGGTCAGCCTATACCCTGTACAGGTTTCCTCGGTCTATCATTAGGTCATATGTCTGACAATTTTGTTTGTCATGTCCCACAGATGAGCAAAATTGGCACCATTGTTACTTCAAATATGGAACATAGGCACTAAGACGGGGGAAGTGGTTGTTGTCATGTAGTCCAGCTACGCGGCAGTTAGCACACCATAATGTGGGGGTGCTTGGTCCCATAGCCTCTTTAGGGTGTAATGGGTTGGGCCCCCTAGCCTGCATGTAGTCTACCAGAAAATGGCACTGATCCTTAGTGTGGCCAGACACCCTATATCTTATGCAAAAAATGTCCGGACTAACTTATTTTCCTCAATCATTTCACAAATTCTAGATTTCAAGGTGCATTTCCTCTAGTTGTCCTTGGATCTACTGTACCCAAAACGAGGCATCATCTCTTAGCGTAGCTTCTAGCTTCATGGAAATATCCAAGGCTTTCTCTTATGTATCAATCGCTTGCTGACCCATAGGCTCACGCAGGTGAGGTAATAGCATGGAAATGAACCATTCCTTGTGATGTCTATCCTCATACTTAAATTCCCCATCCCTGATAACCTTCTTTAGTCATTGATTAGCCTCCCATACTAACTCAGTGGGTCCCTGTTTAAAGTCTTTTAAGTCAACCACCAGTTGAGCATAGGACTTGGGCTTCCAAAACTGTTGTTTTAAAGAATATTTAATTTCTTGTATCGATGGATCCGCATGTTGGCCTACGTACCCCATGAACCAATCCAGGGCCCTTCCTTCAAAGGCAAGGGATGGCTGCGCCCTTTTTACATCATCGCTAGCAACATTTTGTGCAGTCCATACTGATTCCGCTATGAACCAAAATTGGTCCATATCTTCGTCTCCCACACCCTTGAAGGTGGGAAGCTTCATGTGTGTGGCCATATCTTCTTCTATTAGTGGTGGAGGGGTAGGGGAGTTCTTGCGCTTACGCTTATTCGATGATGGTGTAGCCAGAGGACTAGTTCCTACATGCGAAGATGGCTCTCTTAAGGGGTTGTAGATGGATCTATCCCCTTCTCGATTGAATTGGTATTACTTACCACTTCGTGTTTTACTCTCACCCTGATAAGAGGTCATTCATTCGGTGTGGCTGCACGAAATCCCTTTTTCACACAGTAGTATTTTAATCAGTAGCGGTAATGTTCACGAGAACTTACCTCGAAATCCTTTGAAGAACCTCTGCTCCGCTTCAAAGTTGGATACAAACTAATCAACTACGAATTCTATTACAAATCCTCCTAGCACACTATCAATCCAATGATCTACATCCCGGGTGATTATGTTGTCAGCCTTCTCCAACTGTTGAATCAATTCTGGAGTCCACTGCGTAACCTGATCGTCTTTCCAACACGTCTGGAATTATACTAGCCTTGCTAGCCACTCCTGTAGTTCATGCGCAAAAGTTAAAATTTCATATAATTCTGTGAAAATATACTTGTTCTTCCACTTCTTAGCTGTTAGCTTCGTGCTACAATTCTCTTTTATGGAAAATTTCTGAATCTGTTTTTCGAACTAGTCTTCGAGCTCCAATTTCTTAGGTCGCCAATGGCCTTGTGGCATTACCCGATATTTCTCTCAAAATTCTCCCGGTCCTGGCAATAGAACCACTTGTTCGCTTGAGGGGTCTTGACCCAGGTTTGGATTTAAGGTTTGCCAACAAACCCCTATACTACTGGCCCTTTTGGCAATGACCCACTTACGCAAGCCAAGGTCTCACCCGAAGTAGTATGGGTGGGTGCTGGAACTAGGTTTCCGCACCCTGGGAGAAATAGGGTAATTAAGGCAGTCTTGTTGAGATCTATTAGTGTTTGGTCAATTTAGTGTGTCCTAAATTTCTGCATTTAATTTGTCAATCCGGGAATCGTAAGCTGATGAAGTGCGGCGCACTATATGTGCAAGATAACCTATTTCTTAACTTTTTGTCGTTTTTGGTTTTTCTAAGGTGAAATGGAAATTCTAGGATGAAAACAAGTTTGGTTATGTTTGTTCAAGGAAGTGATATCCCCTATAATGATTTACCAACTTGAAACTTTAAAAAGCAAATTGAAATTTACAATGACAAGACTTGAAAGAAAATGAAAATGTACTGCTGAAATGAAAAGGTGCTGCTAATCTAATAAATCAAAACAGTAAACTAGTGAGCATGAAAAACAAACTATTCTTGCTGCCAACTAAACATAAAAGAAACTACCCAAATGATGCCTATTGAAATCCCCGTTAAACCGGGGGTTGTCGAGAACATCCACATTGGGTTGAACTGTTCTCCTAATGAGATTGAGGTCTATACTAGTCTCTTCCAACAGTTTTGGGACGTTTTCACTTGGTCCTACGAAGAAATGCCCGGCATCGATCCAAGTATAGTTGTGCATGAGATTCCTACTTATCCTAATGCGAAGCTTGTTCACCAACGTCTTCATCCCATGCACCCTAGAAAGGTAGCTGCTATCAAGGAAGAAGTTGAAAAACTTCTTAAAGTTGGCTTCATTTATCCAATCCCTTTGACATAATGGATTTCTAATATAGTTCCTGTGGATAAAAAACATGGTACTATTTGTGTCTGTGTGGATTATTATGATATCAACCGCGCTTGTCCTAAGGATAACTATCCCACTCCTTTCATTGACCAGATCATTCATGAATGTACTAGGAGTGAGATACTTTCCCTTATGGATGGGTTTTCTGGTTACAACCAGATCAATATTCTTTCGGCTGATCAACACAAGACTGTTTTTATCCATCCTTGGGGTACTTTCACATACAAGAAGCTCCCTTTTGGTCTTAAGAATGTTGGGGCCACATTTCAAAGAGCAATGTCATATGCTTTCCATGATATTAAGTGCATTGTTAAACCTTATGTGGATGACCTTCCAGCTCATTCTGCTAAGCATAAGGACCACCCAGATCATCTCTGTAAAATATTTCTTCGCTGTAGTCGCTACAATATTCAGCTCAATCTGCATAAGTGTGTCTTCTGTGTTGATTATGGTAGACTCCTTGGTTTTATCATTTCTAAAGACGAAATTCATCTCTACCCTCTCAAGGTCGAAGCTATTGTCAATCTCCCCTCCCCTTCCTCTTTACATCAATTGCAGATCTGCAAGGGAAAGCTACTTTCCTACGCCATTTTATACCGGAATATGCTGAAGTGGCCAAATGATTCATGCGTTTACTTAAGCAAGGAGTCTCATTCCTTTGGGATGATATCGCCCAAAAATATTTCGATGCAGTGAAGACATTTCTTATCAACGCTCCTCTCTTGCATCCTCCCAATTATCATCGCGACTACTCCCTCTAATTGGTTGCTGCATTTAGCACTATTTCCATGGATCTAGTACAGGATGATGACGATGGTGATGAGAACGTCATTTATTTGAGATGCAATCTTCTCGATACCGAAACATGTTACGCACATGTCGAGAAATTAGCATTGGCTGCTATTCAAGACATCCAACATTTTTTCCATTATATTCTACGGAGCACAGTAATCGTGATTTCTGATTGCAACCCCATGACTTACATATTGACTCGAAAATTGTTGGGGGGGAAATAATCAAATTGGATTTTTATCCTCCAAGAGTTAGATTTGGAGTTCACTACCGCCAAATTGAAGAAATAATTGGTCTTTGCCGATTTGATTTTCTCTTTAGCTTCTGATTCTTCTCCCTCTGGCTCTGAGGAACACATTCCGAACGACACTCTTTTTCTCATTAGCGCCCTCGATCCATGGTATGGTGATATCACTATCTATCTCTAGACTTCCACTTTCTGATCCGAGTTGACGAAGGATGCTCGTCGATGCATCTACCATCATTCACATCCTTATTGCATACTCAAAGCTACTCTATACCGCATTGGAGCTGACTCTGTTCTCCGCTAGTGTTTAACCCTTAAGGAGGCTTAAAAATTCCTCAATGACTACCACTCTGGCACCTGTGGTGGTCACATTTCTAGACATGCTACTACACAAAATATTCTTCGTGTTGGATATTTCTGGCCTACCATTTTTAAAGACTGCATTGTTACTGTTCGTATGTGTCACGATTTCCATATTTACCAGCACAAGATGCACGTGCCACCTACTCCTCTCCATTCTGTCATTACCATTGGTCCCTTTGCAAAGTGGGGCATCGATTTTAGGACGTGTAACCCTCAATCGGCCAGGGGGAATGCTTATATTATCATAGTCGTGGACTACTTCACTAAATGGGCCAAAGCGATGCCTACATTCACAATTGAAGGTAAGACGGCTGCACAATTTTTGTTCAATCATGTAATTACCAGGTTTGGTGTCCCTCAAGCCATTGTCGCTGATCATGGTTCTCATTTTAGGCATTATATGATGGCTAAGTTGACTTCTAAGTTGGGTTTGCATCACGATAGGTCAACGTCGTACTACCCTCAGGATAATGGCTAAGTTGAAGTCGTGAAAAAAGTTATGGTCACTATGATTTAGCGTACAATTGGGATGCACATGTCAAACTAACATCTCATGTTTTTTTCAACTCTTTGGGCTTACCGAACCTCGGTGAAGGATATGACTGGATTCACTCCATTCCAGCTCGTTTATGGTCTAGAAGCTACTCTTCCGATTGAATGCAAAATCCCTTCTCTCAAAATAGCTATTTAATTACTACCTAATACCTCACCAGAGGAAGAACGTCTTCTATATTTGGACAGGCTTGATGAAACTCGTCACTTTGCTATTCTTGTCATATAAGCACAGAAAAAGTGGGTCAAAGCTCATTTTGATCAGACAGTTTCCCCTCGTACCTTTGTAGAAGGAGACCTAGTCCTCTTGTATGACCAAGCTCATGATAAGATGGGGCAAGCAAATTCAAACCTATTTCGCATGGGCCCTATATCGTTAAGTGCATTTTGTAGAATGGGGCTTATGAGCTAATTAAATATGAATAATATCCTTTAAATCAACCCAGAAATGGGTTGTACCTCAAAAAATAATATGCATGATTTTCTCATGCATGTTCTTTTGTATATAAGTGGTTTTTTCCTTTTTGTACGTTTTTGGCTTGGTGTGCTTTGCAAGTAGTTTTTCCTGCTTATTATGTCATTTCTTACGGTGGAGATGTTTGTCACTCCTTATGTTGGTTTCGCAGTTGGTGCCTCCCGCAATACCCGAAACCTACCTTCCGTAGCCTGGGTGATTTATAATCCTAATGGTGAGTTTATAGACCTTCAAGTTATTTGTCTAGGATGAACAGTAAACAATGTTGCTGAATATAGTGTTGTCATTGGAATCTTAACCGAGGCCATTGCTCTCAACATTCATGCATTAATTGTTAACCTATACTCTCAACTTGTTGTTCTTCAACTTAATGGGAATTAATTTGTTATAAATCCTCAAATTTTAAGGTTGTATTTGCATTTTCGTTTATTAGAAAGTAATTTTGATTATATCACATATTAGCATATTCCTAGACGAAGGAATGCATTAAATGATGAGGTAGCCAATATTTTATTAGATAGACATTTGCGTAAATTGTAAAAGCATCATCATCACATAATAAGATTTATACAGGAAAATAGACACACACACACACACACATATATATATATCGAATGTTTGAATCCACGTGCATCATAAGTTCAAAAAATATGTGTGTTTTGGCTACATCCCGAGACATCATGTCTCTGAAAAATTATGTAGAAATAAAAGCCTAGGCCTAATCAACATGATGCTCATAATAGCATGTCATTGCCAGCACGAGCCACCTCAATAAATGGTGGATGCAGTTAGACACCCCCGCAGTGTGCCTTTGGTATGCACGAGGAACATCGTCAAATCTCTCATAATATGGGATTCCGTCGGTGACTCCCTCCAGGTTGTGTATGATCACCTCTTCATCGCTTCCCTCACAATGAGGGCCCACCTCGAAATCATGAGGGACCCTCCATGCTATTGTAGACATCCTTGCAAGCCTCTCTGGGCCAAAATTTGCAAATACATGGATAAGTATTAGAACACATATTAAAAAAAATCATAGTACTCATCAAAATCAAAAAATGTGTTTTACCCAATGCTTCATCCCAATCCTATCCTTCTGGGAGTAGAAGATCCAAATCACCCATGAAGTCAGTGCTAGTATAGGGCCATTCCTCCATGAAAATGAGTTATCAGTGGAGCCAGTCAAAGAATTTCGGTCTCCACAACATCTTTTGACCACCTCCTGATCTAGGCATAACATCAGCCTAACGGACCATCTGTGGCTCTCATGCTAGTAGTGTAGGGACTATCACCTCTTAGCATTGAAATATTGGCAACCATTCCAGGATGAATGACACCAAGATGGACCCATAACCAAATATTTTTAGCTTTTCATTCTTGCACTTTGTCAATTATCATTTTAGGTTGATTGTTACAGCCTCTACCCAATTGAAAATGGTTGGAGCCATGCAAGCCACGACAAGTAGAAGCTGTGTTATTATGGCTTCATGAGGGGCTTGAGAACCAGCAGCTCGTGTTATGGTCTGCAACACTACCTTTAGTGCCAAATCGGGAATGGTTTTAATATCCACTTTCCTGCTCTTTGATCCTTTCCTTGCCCCTCGACAAACTCTGTCTATGAGCATGCTCCTATTTTTCATCGTAGGACGGGTACCTGTCAGGATCGATGCTACTACCCTCTGTGATAATCCAGTGATGAAATATATGTCAGAGAATTCAATCTCTAACTCTTGATCATGAATCATAAATCTTTCCCGATCAGTGTCCCACACACTAATCAGATATTGTACTAACTCCGGCTGAGCTCGAAGACATGGTGCCATGAATAATTTCAAGAGCCCATAGTCTCTTAGGGCATCCCTACATCTTACACTTCTCATGGCTTGGGCATCTTCCTCCCATGTTCTCTTTCCTTCCATTCGATAACCATTTTGGCTTTCGATCACCTGCAAAACCATCATTGAGGCCTTCATTACTAAAATAATCAACTTTTGGATTGTTTAAAATGAGATATCGATTACATCTTTTGAGCAATTCTGGTTACAGCGATTGGCGTGGCTGTTTTAGAAATAGTAGCACTAATTGGCACTTTCCCATTGAAATTTTAGGCGGGTTGGCGTAACTCCGTGCCCAGAACCCATGCTAACCACTGCACCCAAGCTTGAACAAAATTCCCCTAGAATAATGAAAAATTGAAAATGCAAGCAATGAAATTTAGCTTAAAATGCAAGCAAGGATAAGAGATTTTACCTGAAGAAAATGGATTCGTGATTGGTCTCCTGGATTTTCCACTGCCAACTCCATAAGATCACAGTGAAAAATGGTAAAAATGCTCACAAGATGTGAAAAGGTGAAAAGTAATTTATTTTTACTATTTCCATCATTTTATAACCTTTTTGAAAGTATAATTAGGGTTTTTAGCTTATTTTTCGATTATTTTAATATTTTATCTCGAAAAATGGGTTTTACGTGCATTTTTTGTGCAGCAGCAGGTCCTAAACATGATGATGATCAAGTGACGAGTTGTATTTTATTAGTTTTTCGGACTTGGTAAAAACACGAAAAATTCACCCCCTGGAGTCATCTTTCAGCCCTTTTCTGACTCTCTAAAATTGAAAAGATTTCCAAGACTCTTGTCATTTTGAATTTGTTAAAGGCTGTAAAACATCATTTTCCTAGCATACGTTTACACCTTTTTCGGGTTGGGACAGATTATTTACAAAAAAGGTATACCTTATCCATTCATGACTACGAGGTTCTCCCAGATATTGTTTTCTACCTTTTCGGATCTATGAGACTACCTACAAAAAGGGACTTGCTGGAGTTTTATTTTCCTCTTCTTTTCAAACTCTCTAAACATGAAAATATGTCGAGTTCTGCCTTTGTCAAACTCGTTAAAACCTAAATGAAATCGAAAATTGTCACCATGATGTAATCGAGTTCCTGCTTCCTATGGCTCATAAAATGTACTAGGATGGATTTTTCCGAAGGAAAAACTTATATGACAAGCATATACTATCCCCTTCAAGCTTGTTTCCAAAAACAATTGGGGTACTCGCCAGAAATGGTGGGGGAAAATCGAACAATTTATCAGTTGTGTCAGTAGTATGTTGCTCTTGAACATGACACTTGCCTTGAAATCATGTCGGGTTGGGGACATCTCATTTTGTCATATTTGCCTCCATGGGATTGGGTTATCTATTTTGGCCTTTCATATGCTCTTTGTCACATCCTCATGATCTCAGATCCCTTGATGTCAAATACTGCCAAATTCTAGAGTCATGTGATAAATATGTTCAGGAGAAGTTTCCTTCTGCAATTTTCAATCCCTGATCCTCTGTTTATTCCTAATTCACTATCATCTTGTTCCTCTGTCTCGTGTCGATGACGTGAGAAACATTATGGCCCTCCTTTGACAGGTCACTTCCTGTTAAGTTCAGCTCATTATCTAGGAAGCTGATCTAGAGATTTCTTTCTGGTACCTTGGAGATTTCATGCCTCAATGGAAAGTTCTTCGCATTCGATGAAAGGTCTTCATCATTGACCTTTGATCGGGTGATTTTGTGGGTGTTTGACTCTAGCTCATTGCTCACATCCCGCGGATTTTACTAGTTGTGCCTTGAGAGCCATTATCATTATTGGTGGTTCCTCTCGTGCCTGTTAAAAACTTTCATCATTGGCTGGTAATCAGGTGACTTTATTTCATGTTTGACTTCAACTCACTAATTCGCATGCTTGAATTTGTACTTGTTCAGCCACGATGGAGCACAAGACCCTGGGTTTTGTCTAATGAAATCCAAGTTGCGAGACGATTTGTTTGATCATGACTATATGCATGACTCTTATGATTAGATAGTTGTGAACATACCTGAGTCTATTTGATGATCCTTCTTACTAGATGGTTGTGTCCATACCTCAGATATTATTCTTTAATGTACTATATTATGGATGGCTTCACCCATATCACATATTCATGTATCAAAGATATCAGTTTTACTTGTTCTTGCAGGTCTTCCAGTGACGGTGTTTTGGTTTGGATGTGTTCTCATAAATAATTTCACCCCTCCCTCTCTCTCAGACCTCATGCTTTAGGGGGAATATGTTACAGAGTATTTTTTCACTGTCCCTGTAGTCCCCATCCCGAACATTGGAGGACCATTTCAATGAATTATTTTTATTTTCATACCTTGCTATAAGTGTCATTGCATCCCTTGTCATTTCAAGAACATTTACTCTGTTGATCATTCCTCAAGAAGACTCTAAAAAACATGAGACTTTGGGTCGGTTTTGATAAGTAGTTATGGCCTCGCGCCCATAGAGAAATTAATAGTGGGCCCCACATCCATTGGCGCTCTGTCTCAATGGGGCACCAACACTGAGCTATTTTTGGAAATTATTTTAAATAGTGATGAATTTTCCATGACGAACAACTTAGTGAGAAGAGTCATCATGGTTTTTTCGATTGAATAACGTCAAAGTCCTCCCTTTGGCTTCTTGTGTCCTATAATTGTGTAACTCCCCAAAGGGATAAGACCTATCTTCCACCTTATGAGGGATCCCAAACCACTCCCTCCTCTCCTATAAATACTTCCTTCTCACATTGTTTCGGCTAGCTGAATAGTCCTTACTATAGCTAGTGTGTAAAAGAAGGCAGAGAAGAACCCCTTGTAGAGAGAGAGAGCTTAGGGCTGTTGCCTCACCAAGTTTGATCTTTGAAAATTTCTTGAGACGTGCCCGACTGAAATCCTCGAAGGAGGCTGCAACATCAAGTCATTAAGGTTGTAAACTTATTTTCTCTATTATTAATACATGACTAGTTTTTGGTCCCAATTTTGTGTTTAATTATATGCGAAATGTTTAATTCTCCTCGACCAATCGAATAGACATAAATGAAAGTATATTTTATTATGATCTCATCATTCACTTGATCCTTGTGAACGTACATGAACATCATCACTGAAGAACCGCGACGTGTGAAGACAGAGATCGGAAGACAGCTGCTGCAAGCTACGATAAGAGCGTTTGACCAAGGTAGGTCATCTATCCCATATCCCTCTTCATTTATAATTTAGGAATCCGAAATCTTAGCATGTTCCCTTGCTGGTAGACCCACCCTAGGACTAGAGGGATAGCTTATGTCCGTAGAGGGTATTTTCCTGCTCAAAAAACACATTTGGGTAAAAATACACCTAGTTGTAGTGTTTGGGGAAAACATAAGGCTCCTTAGCTTCATCCCATATTTTTCTAGAGTTAATACATATTAGCCTACTATCACGATATTCCTTTACATTATTCTGATCAAAGGTGTCCCACCACTTACACCTAAAAAATAACACATTGGAAAGAAGAGAATTCCACTTCAATGATCTCTTGTATCTTTCTGATGTAACCTAACGTCCCTCGTACTAGGTTTTGATCATGGTGGCTAGCTTGACTAGATTCATCGAACTCGACTTTTACTCAATATTCTTATGTCATGTGTCCATCATCGGCATTTTCTATGTGAAAATGGTGTCCATATGCCCACATAGATGGGAACAAATGCACCTATAAAAAATTTAAAAACTCATTGTGTGATGTGTCTAATAACTTAACTATTAGAATATAAAATATAGATGTTACATTTCAAAGGTGCATTATTAAGTTTAAAATGTACATAAATATATTATTACCGAGTTTTTGCACCCAATCCCTATTCTTAGCGCATCCTCTTCAATGCGCAGGTAACGATTGGTTGCACGATATTTCTCTCTGACCTGGTAAGCAACCCAACTTTTGGGGCATATAATTGGATTTTTTCTTTTAAATGGTCTAGATAAGGCACAATTCTACCATTCAACCATCTAAATTCTTTCCTGTTACTATCCCATTTCATCCTCTTTTGTTGTATAATGCGACCCGCGGTTGTGTCACTTCGGAATTGTAAAGAACGAATTTATTGGTTGCTTCAATTTCTGCATTCGATGATGAAATCAAATTGACATATAGTACATATGAGATCAAAATATACATTATATCAAAGTTCAAAGTGAATATTTACTTTGTGTAAATTTGAAAAATTATAAGTCGCTTACTGTTTATCAAGTGCATTTTTCCATTCGTTTGGAGAAGCTCCCCTTCTCTTTTGTCTTCATCCCTTTCATCATCCCAATTCACCATGTTAGAGTCAGTCTTTGCAGCCTTCCTCCAGTGATCAAACATGCTCTTTCAAAGTGATTTTAAAGTGTCAAGGTCAAATTTTGTCATTACAATGAGTCTTCAAGCAAAATTTGGTCACTAGGCATTAGGTCTAGGGTTTGCTTTCACTTCTTCCAAAGTTGTCCAAATGTCAGTCCATGTCACCATTCAGCTGAGTGTACCATCATTCAGAGGGTTGTCATCATCATGTCAAGTTCTATTGAGTCATTTTACATCTTGTTCATGCTTCAGTTGTGCCTAGGTAAGGTCCATTTCCCTCTCCTAGGGTTTTGGAGGTAATTTCTCTTGGATGGTCAAATCGTCGGAAAAACTTGTATCCTGATGTTCAAACACCTTCCCATATCCTTAATATACCTCTTTAAACACTTCCCATCACTGAGATCCCCCAAATTCCTCATTTTTGCACAAACCCTAGTTTCTAGCCAAAACTTGGCAATTTCCTAGGCTAGGCCTGTGTTTTGTCCTTTTGGACCCCTTCCCCTCACTCAATCTCTGTGATTCCACTTCCCCCTGCTTCCTAACATCCCTCCCTACTTCCAAAAATTTCCCCAAGAATTTAGAAGCCCCCTATCCCCTTCATTTCGCTTCATTTCGACAAAATCCATTGTTCCACACATCGGGATCGGTTTCACTCAAAATATGTTTCAGAGCAATCAAAGATGAAATTTGGGAAACTGAGAGAGTTTTTTATCCAAAACATGCCAAGGAAGAAAAAACGCCTTCACTTTTTACACAGGTATCATGGTTTTAGAGAAATGTCAAAAATATCGTTGCCTCAGGAGAATTGAATGCACCTCTGAAGTGACCTTGGGAAAATCAAGTTTTCTCCTAGCATGTTTGGCCAACTGACTTGCTTGATGCATCAAATGATAACTAGACAGAAAGACCTTTCCAATGAGATATCATGAGCTCAATTTGGAGTTGCGGAAGACCTTAAAAAGTTGATTGCAACAGTGCTCTGCCTTGAGGCAGCCTCATTCTGCTCTTTTTGACTAGTGTTGGGAGATTTGATTTTTGACAGGGTAAATGGAATCCAAATTGCATAATTCCACTTGTGTTGGAAAGTAGACTCCAATAGCTTTCCAACGAGCCATCACACGCCCGATTTGGACACCGGGAAGGCCTCGAAAAGCTTCTCGAAAAATGCACTATGTGGCAAGAGGGTGCGCGACCCAACTTGAGGCAGAGCGACCCACCTGGGCTGCGCGACCCACGCAGACTCAGTTTAGCATTGTGGGTTTGCAGGTGCGCGACCCACCTGGGCTGCGCGACCCAAACAGAGCCTGCGCGACCCAAATAGAGACAGAGTTTTGGAATTGATTTTGAGCGCCCAGATTGGCTCGGAATCGACTCCAGTTGCCTTCAAAACAGGTTTTCATCAATCACTTGGGGTTTTCAAACATATTTCTGTCATCAAGGGTGATTTCTAATATGTAAATGAAGGATTTAAAACCCCACTGTTATAATATTATTGTTTTCAGGGTTTGCAATGAAAATGAATGGTGTAAAGAGTGTGTTTGATATTTTAAACAGTGATATGGCCAGCCTTCTATACAAAGTCAAAATCAATTTGTTATCATACCCATAATACCACTGCTACCATTGTTAGTGTTATGCCATGTTTAAACCTTTTGAGTCACATTCTTCATGTTTGTAATGAGTCACATTGCCCAATGTTAGCATATGCTCATGTCTTTGTTTCGAATGGCTCATTGAAACCTTTATGCTCATAACTCGTAGACAAACATGTCACTGTTAATACCATGCTCTCCTTTGACTAGATGTGTCCAAACTTTTGAAGGTTGCCTGCTCCTATTTGGTAAAAATTCCATTTGCATTCAAAACAGAGATGGTGCCTTTTCAGTCCATTTGAAGCAGAGATTTTATCCATAATTTGATTCCTTGATGGTGTTTTGGCGATGGGATATTGGTTGAGTGTTAAACATACATCCTAATTTTGCTTTCACTGCATTCATATCAGTGTACACGTTGCCAAAAGTTTAATCAGAGATATGTCAGAGACAGAGTCAGAATATGAGCCAGGGTCAGGCAGTGATTCGGTGGCTGAAGGTAATGTGCCACGGAGTTCCCGCAGAGAAAACAGAAGTGGTGATCATCGCAGAGAGGAGCCTACCTCTTTGGCTCGGTTGCAGGCATGTCCATTAGATATGGATTGTTTTCGATTCTTATCATGTTTCAGATTTTGTGAGATGGTTGTACAAACCCGACCTCATCGTGAATTAGCACGTTTGTTTGTTCTTCATTTGCGGGGTAATCGGGTAAACCTTGCTGGTGTTGATTTCATTGTCTCGCCTTTGACTATTGCTCAAGCCACTGGCATACCTAACATAGGCGAGGAATGGAGCAAGGGTAAGCAGTTAGAGAAATTTCACTATGAGCCATACGTTAAAAATGGATATGTGGCTTACTTGAGCAGAGTTTTTCCATTCAGATTCTTGAGAGATGAGTATGCACCACTCATGAGGCTCATTATTCAGTATTTCAGTTGTGAGGGCAGGTATGCTCGTCTTTTCTCGTATCATGTTCGTTTGCTGATGCACTTCATAAGGGTGCGTATGATGAATATTCCTTATTTCATATACCGCAACATAGAGAAGATGGTTACATTTGTGCAGAAGAAGACGAGCCCAGTGCAGCAGTACAGGAGTATATATCATTTCGCTTTGATCAAAATCTTGGTGTCACATCAGTTGGCAGAGCAGGGCATCACTTGGGAGGATTTCATTTCTAGAGACTTTTTCAGAGTGCCACAGCAGCCTCCTGAGGCATTTTATGATGCAGGAGAGCCCTCACACCAGCCGGACATGCTTGAGGTTGGGCATATCATTACTCCTTTGGTTCAGACATATCAGCGAGGCCACAGGGCCTTATTTGCAGCGACACGGCGGGTACTATCTCCACATGAGGTGGAAGGGGTCCTGCCGACTTCATCGACACAGCGAGTATTATCTCCACGTGATGTGGAAAGGGTCTCGCTTTCTTCTCCAGTGCAGGTACAGGTACAAGACAGGGGCAAGAGGCCCATGCATGATGAGGGTCCATCAGGAGGCCGGGACACCGATATGACAGTCATTGATGTTGATACGGGCTCTCCTAGCTCAAAGCTGAGGGAAGTCATCCAGGAGCAAAGGGCCGAGAATGACCAGCTGAAAGACCAATTGCAGAAGGCTCAGTGGGTGATTAACTATTTGGAGCAGCGCAACAAACAGCTCGAGGATGAGCTCACATTTTATGAAGTGCGCCAAATCCGTGAGGACAGGCAGTGGAATCGAAAGAGGCCCGGTGACATGACACCAGCTGACAGAGATACTGTACTCACGCGGGTGAATATACATCTAGAGAAGCTGTTGGCGAAGGCCAACCGAGACAAAGACATGCTTCGCCACATGAAAGGCCATTACTGGGCTCGCATGCATGTTTGCAAAGCGAGGATGAGGATCATGAAGAGGAGGTTGCGCAAGGCACTTCGGCGGCGGAAAAGGCCTAATCCACTTCGGATTTTGGCCGAGGCTTCATTGACTGGGCAAGACACATGATGGAGGACCTCCGCTCCGAATTTGGGCAAATTCGAAGAAAATTTTGTCATTTCCAAATTTTTGGTCTAAAAAACAGGTTTTGCAGCTACGTGGGTCGCGCGCTCATGCGCTCGCATTTTTTTGAGACACTTGCTGGAGGATATTTTTACATTTTTGGGTTTTTCATGGTTAATTATGCATCCTCTGAAGTCAACTTAGCATTTCAACAAAATCTGGATGGTCAAACAACTCAAAAACACCATGAAAACCACCTTGCTGCCACCTTTTGCACCAGCAGGAAGTACCTCTGGGAGAATGAGGTTTTGAAGGGTCAAATCAACTCCAAATTCAGAAATTCCACTTGGGTTGGAAAGTAGACATCCAGGGCTTTCCAACGAGCTATCATGATCTCAATTTGGATGTCGGGAGCTACCTCAAAATCAGCCTGCAACATGAGCGACCCACGCAGTTCAGGAGCGACCCACCTTGAGAATTTTTTGAGTTTTTCAGCTGCCAGCTCAGTATTTCGCCTATTTTGGACCAGTTTTGCCTATGGATAAAATTCTTGGGTTTTTATGATGTAAATTCATGTTTGGCATGTAACTTTGGCTTGTTTTTATCTCTTCTAGAAGATTCACTCTCAAATGAGTAAAAAATCATGTAATGGATCAGTTTCCACTCTTTTAGAGGTAAGTTGTTAGCTGCCTAGATTGTAGTTCCATGATTAGAATTGGTTGAAACTGATCCCTGAAGAGGGAATTCGACCCCTAGAGGTGGGGAAAGGTGTTAGAGTGATCTATATATTGTAATTTCTAAGGCATTCTACAGGTTGGACTCTTGGGATACTTTTGATATCATTGTACATATTTTTCATATTTTGGCTAAGGAAAGATCAGGGGTTTTGCGGCACTTGTTGGGATCCTTGTGGTGTTCTGTTCTTGATGGTGTTTCTTCTTTATTTACTGTAAGTTTCTTCATGTTTAATGTGTGCCATCCTTTCATTATGCTTCTGAACTAAGTTGAATGAGTGATTAAGGTTGAATCCATTGTTTACAGTGCTTGACCTTTGAATTCAGTTAGTTCTATATGTTTTCAGCTGTTTGGAGAGGATCCAAGTTCTTCTTTGCCCTCTTCAGCTCCTCGTCGGTCTAATCTATCCATAAATCCAATTCGAAGCATCAAGATCATCACCTACATCGCCCCAGCTTGAACTCTGCAAAGGTCTGACCTTATCCCCGGACCCAAAACTTGTTTTCCCATTACTCCAGCGAAAACCCAAAAAACCAAAAACCAAACATAATTATCTCTTTACTAGCCTAAAATCAGTTCCTATCGTAAGTCATCTCGCATCCTATTGCTTATTTTCTCGAGATTGACGGAGAGAGCCCTCTCCTGTCCTCGTAGGGCTAGCTACGAGGCTGAGCGTGGTTTGATGTAGCCTTGAGTTTTACTTCATTTCAGCCTGAGGTAGATTTGAGTGCTAACACACCACACCTGTTCTGTTGTCAATTTTATTGATGTACTCACTGGCATAATAGAAAGACTCATATGATATGTACCCCTCTGCCATATACCCCTCGTGTTTTACCCTTTGTCGAACATGTTAGTGACCTATAAATATAGGATTCATAATTTTGACTTGACTGATGTTAGTCTTGTAAATATGTACAAACTTTGCTTTCTGCAAGTTGTTTTTCCATATTTTGTAAAAATCAAAAATCAAAAATCAAAAATCAAAAGAGGGTAAAAAGCCCTAAAAGAAAAATCAAAGGACTTAGAAAGAATAAGATACCCCAAAGAAAAAGATGAATAAAACATGAAAGTGTGCAAGTCTAAATGCCACTAATTTTTGCAGTTGATTATGGCAGAGTGTCAATAAATTCCATAATCTCTGATGAGTTGAAAAATATAATCTTGACTTGTCACCTTTCAATTTCAAATGTCGTAGATAGAGAATAATGAGTTGTCATACAGTTTAACCATGACAATTCCATAGTTAGGTAGGGAATAAAATAATCCAATAGTTTAATCTAGATTCTTGGTTGAAATAAGTGTATAATTAGATAGTTTACTGCTTTCCAAAAAGAATAAAACGTTGTAAGGTTGCTAGCTCAAATGCACCTAATAAAAAAATAAGGAAAAAATGTTAGAAGACAATGACTGGGTAGGTAGAAGAAGGTAGGAGACATCATTGTAAATATATTTCACCAGAATACAAATAACTAATTTCCCCCTCCCCGTAGCAATTTGATATTCTAGACTATCAGTCGAAGAGGCTCAAGGCATTTCCTTGACTTCTGTTGGGACCGGACCCAAGGCTCAATGACTGATTAGTTGAAAAATGTTAAGTTTCTATATAAATCCCAGAAATTTTCATCATTTACCCCTTCATGCACTCATCACCATTTAACTTCACAAGTGAGAACTCTTTTCTTACTTAAATATTAAATAAAGGCCCATTTGATTAACTTCCTACATATCATGAAGTATAAAACCCTCAAAAACATGATATTCTAAGTAAAAGTGATTAAGTTATGATTATGAAGCGTTGCTTTAATTTTTCACTTTCCTTAGTTTTATTTGTGAATTTTTAGTATTCATTTGTCCTTTTTCATATTAACACTTAACATATTTTATTAACTCCCTATTAATTATCCTAGTCCTATTAATATAGCTCCCTTTATTTAATATCCCCAAAACCCTCTTATTATATACTTTTCATGTCAAAGATATTAAACACATGCTAAAAAACATCCCGAAATCATCCCTTTGACATGAAGCTTATCCATAATAAAATATCCCCTCTCCCCTATAGTTTTAGACCTTTGAAAAATATGAAACTATATAATAAAAATAAAATTGAAAAAACGCAATTTATTTACACAGTGTGTATATAGAACAATGAAGAAAAGAGTTTACTCACCTTTCCCCTCATAAGCTTTACCCATGGTGAAATTTTTAACCTTATCCCATTTTCCCGATACATATCATTTTACCAAATTTTAAGCCTTGGTTAAACCCTATAATAACCTGCCCATCCTATGTATAAAATCCTTTTATACATAAATTTCATTAAACATAAATGAAGCCTCCTCACATTCGTTCCTGACCCTCCGATCATCCTAATCCAATCCTATGGTCCAAACTAAACCTGATAAATCATTCCCCCATTCCAACAATTTCCTATCGGATTAATTTTAAACCATCGCTCTCCTCTTACTGAATCAATGGTGCAGATCATAGTACTCGGTCCCACCTTATTTCCCCAACAGCTTCCCAATACATCTCAGTCGTTCGCTTCACTCAACCAAATCCGACTGCGCGGATCCCATATCGCATGATCAAAGTGATCGAGTGCAGTTGAGAAAACATTTTGCAAAAAAAGTTGTTTTACGAAACCACCGCCCACTACATGTCCTAATTTTACTGATCGCATTGCAAAAGCAAAAAACCAGTTACCCCCCAAAATCAATGCGATAACCATTAGTGGTTTCTCCTTCAAACGCACAAACCGTTCCCACCATTAATATCAACCTGCAATAAATGTTATGTTTTTTGATAAGACTTAAGGTTTCAAACTTATTTCTTATTGTTTACATGAATTTTGCGCTTTCACTCTATCTAATAGCTACTCTAGACACCATTTCAGAGCTGATTTCGAAACAGTTCATCGTTCTAAAGCCATCTCCCCTTTTAATTTTGTTAGCCACCTATAAAAATTTGTCATATCAAATGGTGGCTAAATCTTTTTAACCTTCAATAAATAATTCATGTTCAAATTGTGAGTTCGTGAAGTCTTATGATGGTAATTTCCCTTTGAGTTAATATTCATTGTTGTTTCACTATTAATCCTAAACTACCTGCTAATTACCAAGAGAAAAATTGCTTAAGAAACTCCATTTTTCATCATTTCACTTCTCCATTTCATTCTCCATTTTCATCTATAAAAACCTTCATTTTGCTTCTAAAACATTCCAAAATCCTCTTTAAACCTTATATCTCCCTTTATTTGGTTTAAAAATCCATCCTCTCACCTATCGGAACCCTTACTTGGCGTCAAAAACCTTTGTTTTTGGCCTAAAAATCACTCTTCTACACTATATAGGTCTTAGGCCCCTAAGGGCTTATTTCCTTTAAGCCTTTTTCCTCATATAACCTTAGCCCCATAATCAGGAGCTTAAATACATAAAATCCCCTTCAAAAAAGAAACCTTGCCTTCTTCTATTTTTCCATTTCCTGACGTTGTGGTTCAAAATGAATCTGGACCGTTGATCTCTGTATATCAACGGCCATCGGCCCTTATCCTTTCGCCCATTCCTTTTCCCTTTTTGTCCCCTTTCAAACATATCCTCTTCTTACCTTAATCATAGTCGTCCATCAACAAAATCCTACGATCGGGACTTAACCTTATAACCTATTGTGCCCATCCACTACACGACAAAAACATTATGTCACCTTGGGCCTCGCATGAACTTTAAACCTGCATCTTACCCCCCATAGCATTCTATACGCGTCATTGGATCTTCTACCGATCATCCGATAGACAATGATCCATATCGCGTAAATTTTTGCCCCTCCCTGCAGTGCGCTACTTCTGCGCGATATAAGCGGTTTCCATTTTCCACGTGTCGAGCGATGAGTGGAATCACGTTCCAAAAGTTAACACCGCCTACCCCCCATTTCGCTGCGCGATAACCACCAGTGGTTTTGCAAAACCACTCTTCCCCAAATTCACGCCATAATTCAAATATTCACCTAGTTAGTTGTTTCTGCCTGGATTTCGTCCTCCACCGCTGCATTTCCTCATCCTCAAGCTTTCCTACCACCTCCATCAAAACCTCTGAATGCAGTTTTACCATGAATCGCAGGGTTTTCTAATAATTTTTTGTGTTTTGGAGGGTTTGATGGCTCTGTGTATTTCCACAGTCACAAACAGGTGACCAGTTGAGTCCAGAATGACGATTCTGTGACTTATAACAATGAGTAAAATGAACCAGCGGGTTTCCAAATTCATGTTATCAGCGGATCATGACCCCTGATCTTAGATGAAACCCTCCAACTGATAGAAAGCCACCTGTGACATTGAAACAAAGCACTAAAGTGTATCAACAATGAAGAATAAATAAATTAAGGTTAAAGGGTGATTAAAGCCAAAGTTTGAAGATCAAGTTTTTAATCCACAGGTTAAAGAGATTAAGACAATGTTAAAGAATGAAGACCAGAGCATGAAGATTATGGCTAAATCAAGCCTAAACACAAGTAAAGAAAAAATTAAAGTGTTTTAAACTAAAAAAGAGAAAAATATCAGTAAAAGAGGCCTCCATTGCCACATCAGAGGCCATTTATCCTCTTCAGCTACCAAAGTGCCACCTGCAGCTTCAATAAAACAAAAGAAGGAATAGTAATCGCCTTAGTCAGTGATATTTTTGTTAATGACATACAGAGTTATTGCCACCCTGTCTGAAAGAGTTTAAAGTCAACAAAATCTGCCAAGTAGCTAAAAATTGAATGAAAACCAATTAATACATGGAAAAGATCAGAAATCTTCTCTATTGCGCTTCTCAAAGACAGAGAAGCATTAACTTGTATTAATTGAACCTAGAGACCTTTTCTTTCATCCCACCTCCTCTTTCTTCTATAATAATTCTGAGGAAGATGAGTTGGTTGTTGGAATTTTGATGTAATACTTGTTGCTCAAAACTTTCTGTATGTAAATAGTTCTCAGAGGCTCTTGAAGCTCTGTTTGTAATCAAAGAAGTTAGGCTGAGAAGAGAAGTTGTTTCTATACTGAAACATTGGACTTGAAGTATGTAACTAGATTGACATCAATATACAAGCTGATTCATGGGATCCTGGTCTATACCATTGGTGATGTACCTCTCATTGTACTTGTTTTACTTCTTATGTTTTCCATGAAATTGGCCATTTTTCTCTAATAAAGAAAAATAAATATAGAGCTAGGACTTACTCTTAGAAGTACCCTACTCTCACTGATAAGATTTATCTTTATGTTTTCCTCCAATTGTGTATTTAAGAATGATTTAATATAGTCCAAACAAGCAAGTAATGTTGGTGAGCCCATGTCTTACTGCTAAACTCTAAAACATTGTTCTTGAATGATTTTTTCATTACATGCTAAGTAGAGTTGGACTAGGAAAGTTTATGGTTTGCCCTGTCTCCTAGTTATTTCTCCAAAGGTTGTTTGAAAGTTTCCCTAAGTGTATGCTATAAGAAGATCATGATTGTAATATTTCTGACCTGATCTTAAGCTACACTTTGTTTTCTTATCTGTTTTCATCCCTTCTGAAAGTAGTTTGGTGAGATTACTGGATTTTTGTCTGATAAGTTAGCTTTAATACAAGCTTTTCCAAAGAAGTCTATGGTTAGCCCTGTCCTTTGGCTGGTTTCAAACAGTTGCTTGAAAAGGCTTTCTTGTATGGAAATTTAATAAATCCTTGTTGAAATTATTGGCTTTTTCCATTTTCTCAACACTTTTAATGTTCCACTCCATCATTTAATCTAAAGAATCCTTTGTTATAGATGACTTGCCCCATGGACCACTCTTGAAAACTGTTGTGCAATTAAAACTTTTTGTGACTCCATAGCCCAATGGATTAAGTGTTGTTTCATACTTATCCTATCAGCTGAACCTTGTTTTTTATTATTCACACCTTCACCCCTCTAAAACTCTTTCAGTTTTAGGACTTTGCACTCAATTAAAGATCATACCCAACCAACCAAACAAACATAAACCCTTCTTCTTAATAAATAGCCTAATATCATACTAAAACCTTAAAAGATAAATCAATATTTGCACTTATAGGGAGATCCCTCTCTGGATTCAGGAGGGCTAGATCCTAGAATCCCAAAGTGGTTTTTGATGTAGGCTCTGCAGTGTTTAGTCTTGCCACTCTACTAAATTACAAAGACCTAACATTTCTGGTGACCATATTGGGGAATTTCTGAAGTAATAGATAACTTCACAACTCAGATAATCCCATTTTTAACTAATAAATCAAATGTCTTCCTAGAGTGGTTTTGATTGTTGATGGTGAACAAATTTCAAGCCCTGAAATCAAGTAAAAAATCCTTCACCTGGTGACTCCACTGAAGATCAGTAGGCCTGCTTATTTTCCTTGGTTTTCCAAAGACTCCACTGGGGAATTTTGAGTGAATTACATTTTATACATATTTGAGACCTCAGAAGACCAAAACATCCTTAGATTGGTTTCATAATAAACATGGTGGTGGAACCATAAAACATTTTACCTCCATAAAAGCTAAAAATTTTCCACCTGACGACTCCACACTCAACAAACTCCCAAAAGAACAAATGACTCCACTGGTAGAAGACCCTGAACTAATTGAACAGATACAGTGACGTCTTATCCAATTTACAAAATGATTCCAAGAATACAACGAAGATATGCCCCAATGAGTAGAGAACATATCCCTAGGTTCCCACATAAGATGCCCCAAGTATTATGGGATGATAACCTTCCTATTTTTCAGGGTGAAAAGTTTGATAACTCACTATTACATCTTATCAAATTTCACATACATGTATGGAGGTTAAAGATTGAATGGCATGAAGATTGCCTGATGAAAATGTTCATGTTAACATTAGAAGGAAAAGCTAGGGATTGGTATGAATGGTTGAAATCTGGTAGTTTGTTTTCTTTAAAGGACCTTGAATATGTGTTTTATGAGAACTATAAAGGAAACACTACATCATTATCATGGGGTGAAATAAATTATGATCCATCACAAAACATCACCCAACACATTATAGACAATGATGAGGATTTGGAAGAAATACATCCTGAAGATCTTTTAACAGCCATTCATGAGTTTAATATCTTATTGAAAAATCATAAGAATATAGATGAATCAGTTGAGGAAAAAATCAACCAAGAAATAAAGGAAATTCCTCAAGATATTTCTGAAAACCCAAATAATGATTCATCATCCCTTATAGCTGAGGCTCAAGAAGACATCCAACCTCAAAATCAGTCTTCACAAGAGACAACGAACTGATGTACTCCTGTTCAAAGGAGCATAGAAACATCTTCCCCTTTGACAGAAAAAGAGATAGATCAGATTATTAATAAATAGCTAGTCTCTGAAACTTTTTGCAAAACAAATACTCTTGCCCATTCACATAGAGAACTTTGTTGTACAGTTTTAGAAAGTTCTTTTGTATATCAGAATAAAGAAGGACTTGCTGATAACCCAGTATGTTTGATTGGTAGTATTTCTTATATTTATGATTTTCCTAACTTTGATCTATCTAGTGATGATGCTCCCCAAACAAAAGTTAATCTTGCAGGACCATCATTAGCAGATTTATGGGAGGAAGATCAGTTCCTTCAAAGAAGTAACGAACCAGTGCAGACTATTTATGATACTGATGAAGAAAGTTATGAAATCTTGAAACCTTTTAGCTCAAAGGTTGAGGAGGAAAGCAATGAAGAAATTTTTGAGCAGGTTGAAACCAAGGAGCCTTCTCTTGAAAAGGAGGAAGCAATTGAACATATCCCTGCTCAAGAATATAATAACCTCTTCACAGAGTTCAGCCCACTAAATCAGAATATTTCAGGACTTCAAGAGGACAGCACTGCCAAATATGATGAGTCCTCCAGTTCAGATAATAATGAAGATGAGGAAGTTTTCCTTTCTCAAGAGAATCTTTGTCTTGATCTAGTGGAGAAAAAAGAGATAATCCTGGTTGAAACATATATTCCAGATACTCCTAACCAGGCATTATTTCAAGATTCCTATGTATTTTTCCTAAAGACATCTGAAGAAGGGATAAAGGTTGAAAACAGTAGGATATCACCAAGTACAAAAAAATATTTTAGAATTGTTGCTGAGAAACAAAGAAAATGGGAATGCTCCTGTCTGTCCTACATGCTCAAAGAGATGAGAAAAGACCAGTCATGGAACCATCTGATTGACTGGATGTATTGGAAAAGAGAGTTTGTAAGTTAAAATGTAAATATTCCAAGTTAGAGTAGGTTAGATAGGAATGTCAATAAAGCTCAGCTTTGAGCATTTAGTTAGTTGTTGATTTCTGCTTTCAAAGTTAGAAAAAGAAAAATACAAAAACAATAAAAATAGAAAAGAGGGCAGAATGAAAACAAGAAAGGTAAAGCCCCATACCAGTAAAGAGAGACAAATTCTGAAAGTGTGCAAGCTCAAATGCCACTCCTAAAAACACACTTCTAGTTAGTCATATAGCCTAATCATGACTAATTAGATTTTCAATTTACTGCTGATAGGTTAGTGAATTAGATTAGCCAAACAACACAATCTTGGCTTATCAGTAAGGTAGATTAGGATAGAAAAATAAAGGTTCAAACAAGCTCAAATCTTGAACCTATGAGATTGATGGAGAACTGGTTCTAAAAAGCTCAAAACTTGAACTGGGAAAGAAAAAGGAAGCAACTCAAACAAATTCAAAACCAGAGCTGAAGAATAATGAAGGATGTTTTTGATTTTTAGATCTTAAGACTTCACTATTTTGTTTTAAATTTCTACAAATTTTAGTCTATCTGCAGCTTGTTTTTATGCCATAGACCACAACAAGTTAGACTGCTTAATCCTGGCTTGGCTGCTTTTTAAATTTCCTGTTTTAGAATTTAGAGAATAAAGGTCTGTCAGACAGTCTAATCCTAACAGATAGTAAACTTATGTGTTAAAATGTTTAAACTGAGTTCATGGAGAAATAAGAGTATACTTAGACTAGTTTTATGTTTTCAATAAAAGAATAAAATTATTGATGAAAAGGTTTGCAAGTCCAAATGCACCTGCTGAAGAAATATAAATTTTTGTAGATGTTCTATGCTTGATGCAACTTTATTTTTATAACAAAAATCACATAAACAATTAAGTAAAAAATGCTGATAGAACACACCAGTGGATATATAGAAGACAAACCAAAAATAGGAGAATGTGATGGTGCGTTATGGTAGTCAGCAGGATGCTTCAATCAACAAAGTCTTCTTGGTCGGCCAACCCAGAATGTGTCACAATAGTCCTCAAATCAGTCACCCAGTCAACTCAAAGTCGCAGGGCAGCAACAATAAAGTCAACGCAGATCCAACTTCAGTCAACCTTTTGACCTCAATTTTTGTGCCAATGAGTACGGCCTTCAAAAATTGAACTCTCCACAAAATTTAAGCCAATTTGGACCATGCATTGACCAAAGTCAATGCTGGTAAAACTTGCCCAGAAACCCTAATTACAGAAAATTTGCTGCAGTAAATTTTGTCCTTTTTGCTACAGTAGATTTTGTCCTTCTTCTCACGTGGGAGATGAAACTGCTTCTCACATGCTCGTATATAATCAGAGGAGAAGATGTGTGATGAGTGAGTGTGTGAAATGCTCACCAACATTAACTGTATATATATCCATCATTAAGGTGTGTGACACATCTGCTGGGGGTGTAAAACCTTAAGGCCGACCTGCACTTAAATTTATTATAAATAATAAATTCAAAATAAATTTTCTGCTCATCAGATTAAAATCAATTTTGCATCGATTTTACACCTTTCTGAAAGAGGAATCCAATACAAATATTGGAATCTTCATCTGAGCATCACAAGATGGAGTTTGGAATTTTAACACTCGCTCTCAGCTAGGGAGAACTCCATCCACTAGTGTAATCAAACATCGTGCATCATCCCACCATAACTTGCTTTGCTGGCCTCTTTATTTCAGAACATAAGTGGGTCAGTCACAAAGACATCATCCCCTGGCTGACAAATTTAGCCTAGAGGTCCAAAACCTCTATCGGACTCATAAAGAGTCTCCAACCAACCCGAAGTTGGTTCATCTGACCCGAAGTCAAGTGGAGGTCTGAGACCTCACTAGACTTGATCCCAGATCAAGTGGTTGGACCATGCAATCCTAGATAGAGAGTACGGAAATCTCTGATGCGTCCATCAGTCTTTGCTACTAGTCTCTAGCTTTTCCCACCTCATTGGCCAAATGAGAGGTACTTCCCATGAGCCCTGAACTCAATGGGTAGGATGCATAGGGGGCATAGATAATTAGAGTTGAACCAACTCAATAATCACAACGATGGGGTCCAAGCACACCAAAAAGGTTTGGAAAGCCTAGCCTTGTGGTTGCTCATAGCTCTGAGAAGTTGTCCCCAAAGCCCCCCAGAGCTCCTCGAGCTCATTTTCCAACAGGACCCACATCATAGGGTCGTTCCATGATACCAAGTCTCTCACGGAAGGTTAGGAACTTGACCTTCCCCATGGGCTTAGTGAGAATATCTGTGACTTGCTCATCAGTTCCTATATGATCGAGTCTTATGGCACCTCACTGTACCATATCTCGGATGAAATGATACCTGATATCAATATGCTTGGATCGTTCGTGGAACACAGGATTATCGATCAAGCGAATCCCACTCTGGTTATCACAGAGTATCATGGTGGTATCTAGCACATGTCCAAACAACTCACTAAAGAGCTTTCACAACCAAACTGCTTCACAACAGGCCATATTTGCTGCAATGTATTTGGCCTCTGCGGTGCTCAAAGCCACCGACTTCTGCTTCCTTCTCATCCATGAAATCGAAGCAGAACCAAGATTGAGGCAGCATCCCGATGTGCTCTTACGATCCACCACACTGCCAGCTCAATCGGCATCAGTATATCCAAGGAGTGTCACACTCCCAATAGCGTATCTCAGCCCATGGTTTATCGTGCCTTGAAGGTATCTCAGAATATTCCTAGCATGAACCCAGTGAAAGTGATGAGGTTCAACCATCTGTTGACTCAAAGTGTTCACTGCAAAACATATATCTGGATGGGTGTTCACTAAGAACATCAGGGCCCCTACGAGTTGACGATACTCAGTAGGATTTGCCAATACGGGCCAGCAATGCTGCCACTCAACTTCTTGAAGTTGAGTTCCATTGGTGTTGACATGGACTTGCAGTCCACCATACCAAATCTTTCCAGAAGTTTCACAATGTATTTTCCTTGAGAAAGGAAAATCTCTCTAGATCTCTGCCAGACCTCTAGGCCTAGGAAGTAGTGCATTAGTCCTAGGTCCTTCATCTCGAACTTAGCAGTGAGCTCCCTCTTGCATTGATGAATGAGAGGGTTAGCACCTGTCAGGAAGAGTTCGTCCACATACAACACCAGAATGAGAGGCTTCCCCTGGAAAACCTTGAAGTAAAGGTTCGGATCAGCATTACTTCGAGTGAAGCCCAGCTTCATCAAGTAGCTATCTATCGTCTCATACCAAGCTCTGGGTGCTTCCTTCAACCCATAGAGGGCTTTCTTCAACCTGAAAACATGAGTGTCCCGATCTTGGAATTCAAACCCTAGAGGTTGTTCTACATAGACCTCTTCTTTTATTGCACCATGCAAAAAAGCGGTCTTGACATCCATCTGATGAAGACTCCATCCTTGCATAGCAGCAAGGGCTATAATAGATTGAATGGTGGTATATCAGGCCACAGGTGAAAATATGTCATCATAATCTATGCCTTCCTTTTGAGAGAAGCTATGGGAAACAAATCTTGCCTTGAACTTTTTAGCACTTCCATCAGATCCATGCTTGATCTTGTAGAGCCATTTTGCGGTGACAACTGATTTGTCCTTCGGTCTTGGAACCACATCCCAGACATCATTCTTAATTATGGACTCATATTCTTTGTGCATAGCATCCTTCCATACTTGATGCTTTACGACTTCCTCGAAAGATCCAGGTTTAGATTGTACAATAGTACTCATGGTAGCCAGATACCCTTCGCATCTACACAGCTTCTTTCTTTCTTGAAATGTCCCCCTCGGGGAAGCATGTCCCTCAACATCTTTGAGAGTGTCCCTGAGCCATGATGGTATCTTTATTAGTGAAGGAGATGGATCCATTGGGTCCATTGGTCCTTCAACATCAGGAATTGTATCATTGTATCATCCTGCAGTTCTTCTTGATATCCAGGCCTTGCTTCATGATTTTCCTCAGATCTCAGAAGATCTACTACTTTCTTCAGGGAAGCATATTTTTCAAAAGTGACATCATGGCATATCTCTACTTCCCTTTGACCAGGTACATAGACTCTATAGGCCTTAGAAGTTTCGTTGTAGCCAATAAACATTCCTTTCTTCCCAAAAGCATCTAGCTTACTTCTCTTTTCTTTTGGCACATGAAAATAAATAGGACGTCCAAAAATTCTAAAATGTGAGACGTCAGGTTTCTTACCAGTGAAAACCTCTTCAGGAGTTTTGGAGTCCAGGGCGGAATGAGGGCATCGGTTTTGAATGTATACAACAGTATTCACAGCTTCTCCCCATAGAAACTTCGGTAGACCCTGGTCACATAGCATGGCATGGGCAGCTTCCACAATGGTCATGTTCTTTCGTTCAACAACGCCATTCTGTTTAGGAGTATAGGCAGTAGTAGTCTCCCTCTTAACGCCAACTTCTCTGCAGAAGTCCTTGAACTCATTTGACTCATATTCAGTTCCATTGTTGGTCCTCAAAATCTTGATCTTTTTCCTTGTCATATTTTCCACCAAGGCTTTGAAGGTATGGAACCACATGAAAGCCTCATCCTTCTTCTTCAAGAAGTATATCCAGGTTTTGTGGGATAAGTCATCAGTGAATGTCATATAGTAAGAACATCCTCCCAAGGATTTCACGGGTAGCATACCAGATAGATCAGAATGGACCAGTTGCAAAATATCAGATGTCTTTGTGACACTTGGGGGGAAAGGTCCCCTTGTATTCTTTCCTTCGGCACAACCCTTACATACACCTTCATGATTATTTCCAAAATCGGGAATCCCTGTCACCACTTTCCTTGCTTCGAGAAGGGCCTTGTAATGAAGGTGTCCAAACCTCTAGTGCCATAGTTCAGTTTGTCGGATAGTATCACATGTCATAGCTCCCAGTGGACTTCCTTCAACCTGGTAGAGTGTTCCAACTCTAAAACCAATCACAATAGCTTCCTTTAGATTCTTCTTCCACATGCGCACCTTTCCATCAGTGAATGCCACATTGAAACCTTTGACTTCCATGGCTAATATAGACACAAGGTTCTTCTTCAATTTTGGTACATAGAGTACATCTTGAAAATGTAGGACTTGTCCTTGAGACAAGTGGAGGGTCACAGTCCCTATCCCTTTCACGGGATATGTGGCATTATCTCCAAGGATAAGTTCCAGATTAGTATCCTTCTCAACCATGTCAGAAAGTGATTCCTTGAACCTAGTGATGTGTCTTGAGGCACAACTATCTATGAGCCAGACATCCATAGTGTCGGGCGAGGATGCAGCGGAGAGGTTAGATACAAGAATGTATTCATTTATTTTATCAACAACATTTGACTCCTCATACCTGGAGTTTCTAGACCTTTTGAAAGGTTGATTTTTTCCACCAGAGGGAGCCTTCTTCTTTCCTTTGGACATATTGTTTCTTTTGATTTCCATTCCTCTGGTTGTTTTTGTTGTCATCACTATCGAGAGAATCCTTCTTGAAAGGACATTCTCTAGCATGATGACCTAGCCTATGACAAGTGAAACACTTGCCCTTATTTCCTTGGGCCCCTGCTCTTCCTTTGTTCTTTGGACCACCAGAGTTCTTCTTTCTAGAATGAGCAGCGTAGGCAGCATTTTTTCCATTTTCGTATTCCTTCATTTTTGTCTCTTCTTGCATGCATCTTGACAGTAGCTCGTCAAAGTTAGGAATTGTATTATTATTGAGAATGGTAGTGTTGAATACTTGCCATTCATATGGGAGCCCTCCAAGTGTGGTGAGTACCATCCCACGATCAACTATTGTCTCCCCAATAGCCAGAAAATTGTTCCTGATCTCGGTCAGTTTCAGAAAGTATGTTTGGACAGATTCATCCTTGCCTTTCTTCAGATTCTTCAATTGATTCTTGAAGAATAGCACCTGGTTTGCATTTTTTACTCTGATAATTTGTATCATCTTATCATGCATCTCTTTGGATGTGCCTAGCTCAGATATGTAGGCAACCAGACTTTTATGTATGGATTCCTTGATCATTAGCTTTGCTTTGATCTCCCCCTTCTTATACTTGGTTTTAGCAGCAATAGTAGCAGCGGATGGAGGTTTTTGTATCTTACCCAGTACATAGTCCATGAGATCATGGTCTTCTAATCTGAGATCTAATATCATCTTCCAAGCATGGAAGTCATCCCTTCCAGTCAGCTTGTCATCCTCCTTGAAGACATAACTTGTGGAACTCATTTTTCTATTTTGGTGATTTCTATAAATTAGGGATTGTCTTCACCTCAGCTTTGATACCATGTAAATTTTTGTAGATGTTCTATGATTGATCAAACTTTACTTTTATAATAGAAATCACATAAACAGTTAAGTAAAAAATGTTGATAGAACATACCAGTGGATCTATAGAAGAAAAATAAAAAACAGGAGAATGTGATGGTGTGTTACGACGGTCAGCAGGATGCTTCAATCAGCAAAGTCTTCTTGGTTGGCCAACCCAGAATGTGTCACAACAGTCCTCAAATCAGTCACCCAGTCAACTCAAAGTCAACGCAATCCAAAAAAGTCAACAATAAAAGAAAGTATCAAATGAATGCAAGTCAATTCACTCAAAAAAAAACAACGAAACTAAAAAAGCCAATCAGCATCATAATAAAAGTCAACAAGAAATTCAACTTCGGTCAACCTTTTGACCTCAATTTTTGTGCCAATGAGTACGGCCTTCAAAAATTGAACTCTCCAAAACATTTTAGCCAATTCGGACCATGCGTTGACCAAAGTCAACACTGGTCAAACTTCCCCAGAAACCCTAACTGCAGAAAATTTGCTGTAGTAAATTTCGTCCTTTTTGCTGCAGTAGATTTCGTTCTTCTTCTCATGTGGGAGATGAAACTGCTTCTCATATGCTCGTATATAATCAGAGGGGAAGATGTGTGATGAGTGAGTGTGTGAAATTCTCTCCAACGTTCACTGTATATATATCCACCATTGAGGTGTGTGACACATCTCCTCGGGGTGTAAAACCTTAAGGCCAACCTGCACTTAAATTTATTACCAGCCTAGATCCATCTAACTCTGGATCTATCATGCGCCGAGAGGGATCAAATCTCTCGAGGTGCAAACCTATTTTTGAGTGCAAAACTTCAGGAAAGGTTTGCACCTCGAGAGATTTGATCCTCCCTGCCGCACAGATAGATCCAGAGTTAGATGGATCTAGGCTGGTTCCAGTCGGAGGCATCAACGTCACATTTTTCAGATTATTAAAATTTTTGTATATTTTTGAGATGTAAGATGGATCTAGGCTGTTTTCAGTCGTGTGATGCCAAGGAAAATCTATCAAAGGTATGATTAATTTTATCAGTAATATGTAAATATATCAAATATTAATATAATCATTTTAAATATGCTAAATATTTCTGAGATTAACTTGGTCATTTTAATTTTAAATTTTCATAGTTACCTCAGTTCGTTGAGATGATAATTATTTTTAATAACTATAATGATGAAAAATGATGAAATATTTTTTTTAAATGCAAAGTGACAATAATAGTGTTGAAATATAGAAAATGTGAACAATAAGAACGTACTCATGTTACAATCAATCTCAAACTATTTTCTTCTACTATTCTTATTTCCTCCCTTGTTAGTTTTGTTATCTTTTCATATCGATTATATGAAAAGAAAATTTAAATCGTAAACCATTTAAATCTTTAGCTCGATCTGTTGTAGTAAACATGATACCTTGTCTCTCTTGCTCTCCAATATTAATAGCTTAAATTACTATAACAAAAAAATCAATCTACATTGTTAATAAATTTTTGTGCTTACACTAAAATCAATGCATATTGTTAATCCAATCACTTTAATATTAATGTACCGTCATATATCCAATTACATCAAATCATAAGTCAACATATACATTGAAATCAATGCATTTAATGCAAGCAATCAAATAAGATTAGAAAATAACTTCTACATTGAAATCAATGCACCTAATGCAATCAATCAAATAATATTAGAAACCAACATCTACACTGAAATCAATGCATTTACTCAAAGCAATCAAATAGGATTAGAAATCGCCATCTACACTGAAATCAATGCATTTAGCGCAAACAATCAAATAGTATTAGGAATAATCTATATTGAAATCAATGCATCTAGTGCAAGCAATCAAATATAATTATAAATTGATGTCTAAATTGAAATCAACACATCCAATGCAAGCAATCAAATAGTATTAGGAATCATCACCTACATTGAAATCAATGCATCTAGTGCAAGTAATCATATATCATTAGAAATAAATATCTACACTAAAATCGATGCATCTAGTACAAATAATCAAATAGGATTATAAATCACCATCTCCACTTAAATCAATCCATCTAGTGCAAGAAATATTCTTCCCTCTCTCCACCCTCCATCCATATCTATATCCCCATCCATCTCTTTTTTTTTGTCTCTATCTCACCCCCTAAACACACACGCTCTCGCACTCCATATATATCATTCTCTTTTTCGATCACCCTCTCTCCCCATCTCTCTCTTCTTCCCTCTCTTCCCCTTCTCTCCCTCTCCCCCGCTAATATCTCTCTTTCCTCCTTTTGTCCTTTCTCTCTCTCTCCATATTTCTTATCACTCACTCTCTCTCTCTCTAAGAACCAACATCTACACTGAAATCAATGCATTTACTCAAAGAAATCAAATAGGATTAGAAATCGCCATCTACACTGAAATCAATGAATTTAGTGCAAACAATCAAATATGATTAGAAATCATCTACATTGAAATTAAGTCATCCAGTGCAAGTAATCAAATATAATTATAAATTGACATCTACATTGAAATCAACACATTCAGTGCGAGCAATCAAATTGTATTAGAAATCACCACCTACACTAAAATCAATGCATCTAGTGCAAGTAATCAAATATCATTAGAAATAAATATCTACACTAAAATCGATGCATCTAGTGCAAATAATCAAATAGGATTAGAAATCACCATCTCCACTTATATCAATCCATCTATTGCGAGAAATATTCCTCCCTCTCTCCACCCTCCATCCATATCTATATCCCCCTCCATCTATTCTTTTTTGTCTCTCTATCTCACCCCCCTAAACACACGCGC
This sequence comes from Pinus albicaulis, assembly GCA_034641835.2. NCBI lineage: Eukaryota > Viridiplantae > Streptophyta > Pinopsida > Pinales > Pinaceae > Pinus > Pinus albicaulis. The sequence goes on along the minus strand of CM076574.1, from coordinate 1,015,921,320 downwards.
TCTCGTACACCATATATATCAATCTCTTTTTCAATCACCCCCTCTCCCCATCTCTCTCTTCTTCCCTCTCTTCACCTTCCATCTATATCTCTATCTTCCCCTTCTCTCCCTCTCCCCCATTAATATCTCTTTTTCCTCCTTTTGTCCTCTCTCCCTCTCTCTCCATCTTCCTTATCACTCTCTCTCTCTCTCTCTCTCTCTCTCTCTCTCTAGAAACCAACATCTACACTGAAATCAATGCATTTACTCAAATAAATCAAATAGGATTAGAAATCGCCATCTACACCGAAATCAATGCATTTAGTGCAAACAATCAAATAGGATTAGAAATCATCTACATTGAAACCAATTCATCTAGTGCAAGTAATCAAATATAATTATAAATCGACATCTAAATTGAAATCAAAAAATTCAGTGCAAGCAATCATATTGTATTAGAAATCACCACATACATTGAAATCAATGCAAGTAATCAAATATCATTAGAAATAAATATCTACACTAAAATCGATGCATATAGTGCAAATAATCAAATAGGATTATAAATCACCATCTCCACTTATATCAATTCATCTAGTGTGAGAAATATTCTTCCCTCTCTCCACCCTCCATCCATATCTATATCCCCCTCCATCTCTTATTTTCTGTCTCTCTATCTCACCCTCCTAAACACACACATATATCAATCTCTTTGTCAATCCCCTCCTCTCCCCATCTCTCTCTTCTTCCCTTTTTTCACCTTCCATCTATATCTCTATCTTCCCCCTCTCTCCCTCTCTCTCCATCTTCCTTATCACTTTCTCTCTCTCTCTCTCTCTCTCTCCACCTTTTTCTCTCTATTTCTTTCTTCTTACCTCTCTCCTCCTCCCCCTCCAAGTCCATCTCTCTTTCCCTCCCTCTCTCCACTCTCTCACATCCTCTCTCTTCCTTCCTCTCTTTCCCTTTCTCTCCCATCTCTCTCTCCTTCTCTCTCTCTCTTCACCCACCAACTATGTTACTATATCCCTCCCTCTCTCCTTATATCTCCTTCTCCCCCCTTATCTCCATCTCTCCTTATTTGTCTCTTTATCTCAGCCCCAAACATACACGCTCTCTCTCTCTGTCTCTCCCTTGTCACTCCTTCTCTCTCTCCACTTCTCACTCTCTATATTTCTTATTTCCTACATCTCTCCCCCTCCAACTCCATCTCTCTTATCGATCCCTCTCTCCTCCTCTCTCTCAAGTCCTCTCTCTCGTCCTTCCTCTCTCTCTCCCCCCTAAATCCCTTTCTCTTCCCTGATCTCTCTCTCTCTCTCTCTCCAATACTCTCTCTTCCCCCATCACTCTCCTCCTCTCTCTCATCCTTCCTCTCTCTCCCTTTCTCTCCCACCTCTCCCTCTCTCTTTTCCCTCCAATCCTCTCTCTTCCCCATATCTCTCTCTCTCTCTCTAATCCTCTCTCTTCCCCCATCCCTTTCTCTCTCTCTCTTTCCACCCCTCTCTCTCTCCAACTACATTACTATATCCCTCCCTCTCTCCTTCTCACTTCTTCTCTCCCCCCTTCTTTCCATACATCTTACTTTGTCTCTTTCTCTCACCCCTAATCATACACACTCTCTCTCCATCTCTTTCTTATAACTCTCTCTCTCTCTCTTTCTTCTTAGTTATGTAAACTAATGAACATAAATATTTGTAAATATAAAGAAGATTATGGAGTAAATATGAAAAGAGGTTTTATTTACTTAACATACCTCTAGTTTATTTATATTTTTATTTATTTACCATACCCCTTTTCTTTACTATGGTATTTGGCCCATAGGCTTGCTATATAATTAGATTTTTATTTATAATCCTATTTGATATATTGTTATTTATTTACCTTACCTCTTTATGCCTCTTTTATATTTATTTATTTACCATACCTCTTTATATATATTTTATATTTATTTATTTATTTATCATACTTTTTTATACGTGTTTTATATTTATTTATTTACCCATGGTATTTGGCCCATGGTATCAATATTAATTTGTCCCATGGTATTCGTCCCATAGGCTTCATCTAAATAAAACCTCTTTTTAAAGTTTTTTTAAATATAAAAAGGTTTATGGAATAAATATAAAAAGAATTTGTATTTATTTACCATACATCTAGTTTATATATTTTTTTATTAGTATAAATTCATTTTACAAATATTTAATTAAAAGAAATATTAAAAGATTTTGGATTTTGATTGTTTGTGTTGAATTAACTCTTTTCCTTTGATTTAGGAAATGGTATTGACTTTAGTAAAGAGTAAATATGTTTAAAATTTTACTTAATTTGGAAATTCAATGTGGTAATTTTTTTGTTAAAGGTAAATTTATGATCCATTCAAATTCACGTATATAATTTAATATCCATTCAAATTATATAAATAATACATAATTGTATTAGAAATTGATATATGTTCTAGTACAATGGGATTTTTATTTTTTATTTTTTTTAATTCAAAACTTAAGCCGACATTTTGTATGAGGACGTGACATACCTAACATCGGGGTCATATTGGGCTGTAGATGCGCCTCTCGGCGCAATAAATAATAAATTCAAAATAAATGTTCTGCTCATCAAATTAAAATCAATTTTATATATATTTTACACCTCTCTAAAACAAGAATCCAATACAAATATTGGAATCTTCATCTGAGCATCACAAGATGGAGGGACCTAGTTGTCCAAATTTAACAAGAAAAAATGCTAGGAAATAGGTTGTATAGGTAGTTGTTTGAGAAATACTTTTTTGCTGATATAATAAGTTCTGATCATTTTTGTTAAGCATCTAATTACAAGTAAAATATTATCAAAGTGCAAGGCACTGATCAACTTCCAGATAAAATTGCCTAAAGTTCTTGACACCTTCAAGAAGATGCCATCCCCATGTGGAGCCACTGTTAACCACCTATAAAAATTTGTCATATCAAATGGTGGCTAAATCTTTTTAGCCTTCAAGAAACAATTCATGTTCAAATTGTGAGTTCTTGAAGTCTTACGATGATAATTACCCTTTGAGTTAATCTTCACGGTTGTTTCACTATTAATCCTAAAGTCCCTGCTAATTGCCAAGAGAAATTTCTTTTAAGAAACTCCATTTTTCATCATTGCACTTCTCCATTTCATTCTCCATTTTCATCTATAAAAACCTTCATTTGGATTCTAAACCATTTTAAAATCCTCTTTAAACCTTATATCTTCCTTTATTTGGTTTAAAAATCCCTCCTCTCACCTATTGGAACCCTTACTTGGCCTCAAAAACCTTTGTTTTTGGCCTAAAAATCACTCTTCTACACTATATAGGTCTTAGGCCCCTGAGGGCTTATTTCCTTTAAGCCTTTTTCCTCATATAACCTTAGCCCCACAATCGGGCGCTTAAATACATAAAATCCCCTTCAAAAAAAAAACCTTGCCTTCTTCTATTTTTCCATTTCCCAACGTTGTGGTTCAAAATGAATCTGGACCGTTGATCTCTGCAGATCAACAGCCATCGGGCCTTATCCTTCCACCCGTTCCTTTTCCCTTTTTTTTCCCCTTTTGAACATATCCGATTCTTCTCTTAATCATAACCATCCATCAACAAAATCCTACGATCGGGACTTAACCCGATAACCTATTGCACCCGTCCACTACACGACAAAAACATTACGTCACCTTGGGCCCTACATGAACTTTAACCGTGCATCTTGGCCCCCATTGTGTTCTATCCATGCCGTTAGATCTTCTACCAATCATCCAACGGCTAGCGATAATATCGTGTAAATTTTTTCCCCTCCCCGCAGTGCACTACTTCTGCGCGATATAAGTGGTTTTCATTTCCACGTGTTGAGCGATGAGTGGAATGACGTTCCAAAAGTTAATACCGCCTAACCCCCATTTCACCGCGCGATAACCACCAGTGGTTTTGAAAAACAACTCTTCCCCAAATTCGCGCCATAATTCAAATCTTCACCTGGTTAGCTATTTCTACCGAGATTTCATCCTCCACTGCTACATTTCCTCATCCTCAAGCTTTCCTACCACCTCCATCAAAACCTCTGAACACAGTTTTACCACGAATCGCAGGGTTTTATAATAAGTTTGTGCGTTTTTTAGGGTTTGATGGTATGGCTTTGTGTATTTCCATAGTCACAGACAGGTGACCAATTCAGTCCAGAATGACGATTCTGTGACTTATAACAACGAGTAAAAGGAACCAGCGGGTTTCCAAATTCAGGTTATCAGTGGATCGCGACCCCTGATCTTAGATGAAACCCTCCAACTGACAGAAAGCCACCTATGCCACTGAAACAAAGCACTAAAGTGTATCAACAATGAAGAATCAAGAAATTAAGGTTAAAGGGTGATTAAATCCAAAGTTTGAAGATCATTTTTTTAATCCACAGGTTAAAGAGATTAAGACAATGTCAAAGAATGAAGACCCAAGGATGAATATTATGGCTTAATCAAGCCTAAACACAACTCAAGAACAAATTAAAGTGTTTTAAACTAAAACAGAGAAAAATATCAGTAAAAGAGGCCTCCACTGCCACATCAGAGGCCATTTATCCTTTTCAGCTACCAAAGTGCCACCTGCAGCTTCAATAAATTAAAAGAAGGAATAGTAATTTCCTTAGTCAGTGATATTTTTGTTAAAGACAATCAGAGTTATTTCCAGTCTGTCTGAAAGAGCTTAAAGTCAACAAAATCTGCCAAGTAGCTAAAAATTAAATGAAAACCAATTAATACATGGAAAATATCAGAAATATTCTCTATTGAGCTTCTCAAAGACAGAGAAGCATTAACTTGTATTAATTGAACCTAGAGACCTTTTCTTTCATCCCAGCTCCTCTTTCTTCTATAAATACTTCTGAAGAAGATGAGTTGGTTGTTGGAATTTTGATGTAATACTTGTTGCTCGAAACTTTCTGTATGTAAATAGCTCTTAGAGGTTGTTGAAGCTCTATTTGTAATCAAAGAAGTTAGGCTGAGAAGAGAAGTTGTTGCTGTACTGAAACATTGGACTTGAAGTATGTAACTGGATTGACATCAATATACAAGCTGATTCATGGGATCCTAGTCTATACCATTGGTGATGTACCTCTCATTGTACTTTTTTTCCTTCTTATGTTTTCCATGAAATTGTCCATTTTTCTCTGATAATGAACAACAAATATTGAGCTAGGACTTACTCTTAGAAGTACCCTACTCTCACTGATAAGATTTATATTTATGTTTTCCTCCAATTATGTATTTAAGAATGATTTAATATAGTCCAAACAGTCAAGGAATGTTGGTGAGCCAATGTCTTACTGTCTTAACTCTAAAAAATTGTTCTTGAATGATTTTTTCATTACATGCTAAGTAGATTTGGACTAGGAAAGTTAATGGTTTGCCCTGTCTCCTAGTTCTTTCTCCAAAGGTTGTTTGAAAGTTTCCCTAAGAGTATGCTAAAAGCAAATCCTGATTGTAATATATCTTACCTGATCTTAAGCTGCACTTTGTTTTCTGATCTGTTTTCATCCCTTCTGAAAGTAGTCTGGTGAGATTACTGGATTGTTGTCTGATAGGTTAGCTTTGATACAAGCTTATCCAAAGAAGTCTATGGTTAGCCCTGTCCTTTGGTTGGTTTCAAACAGTTGCTTGAAAAGGCTTTCTTGTATGGAAAGTTGATAAATCCTTGTTGAAATTATTGGATTTTTCCACTTTCTCAACACTTTTAATGTTCCACTCCATCATTTAATCTAAATAATACTTTGTTATAGATGACTTGCCCCATGGACCACTCTTGAAAACTATTGTGCAATTAAAACCTTTTGTGACTCCATAGCCCAATGGATTAAGTGCTGTTTCATACTTATCCTATTGGCTGAACCTTGTTTTTTATTATTCACACCTTCACTGCTCTGAAACTCTTTTAGTTTTAGGAATTTCCACTCAATTAAAGATCATACCCGACCAACCAAACAAACAAAAAACCTTGTTCTTAATAACTAGCCTAATATCATACTAAAACCTTAAAAGATAAATCAATCTTTGCACTTATAGAGAGATCCCTCTCTGGATTCAGGAGGGCTAGATCCTAGAATCCCAAAGTGGTTTTTGATGTAGGATCTACAACGTTTAGTCTTTCCATTCTACTAAATTACAGAGGCCTAACAAATTTCACCTCTGAAGAATCCCATCACCTCTTACTAAACAGTTGCAACTAGTTTGAATATTGGTACCATATACAACCCTTTTCGACCTCGACCATACCTATTTAAAGGTATTTTTCAGTAATCCAAACCTGCAAATTCATAATTTTCAAGAAAAATTAAACCAATTTGAAATTTTAAAGCCAAAAGTACTCATCTGAGAGTACTCAAAGCTTGAAAAAAATAGGGGAAACCCTGTCAAAATTTTCCCAGGATTTTCCATTCCCGCCTGAAGAATTTTCACCATCCAAAAGCTATTCCTACAGTGAAAATATATTTGAATTACCAAAGAAACCATTGAAAATCCCTTTCCCACCATCTGTACATTGCAAATCTACATTTTACTCATAAAACCCTTAGCCAGATTCCAAAATTTTCCCAAAGACAGCTTAATTGACCTTCTGTTTCCATAAAAAGCTGAACAAACAGTCTAATCTTGCTCAGTTACTTCAAAAATAACTAAGAAGCAGATCACCCCTAGGACTGGAACTCCCAAACCACAGAAGCCTGCCTCCAACGAGCTTCCAAACCCCAAAACTTCAAAAATTAATAAACCCACTCCTGTCCTAACTGCAGATTCTACTGAGGTAGTCAGACCATTGCAGCCACCTATCTCCTTTGAACAAAACAGTCCTTTGATTGGTTTAGACTGTAGAATTGCTGATGCTACCTTAGAATTTGACCTACTTGAAGTACATAGCTGGTGTCAAGAAAAATTTGAGAAGAAAGTGGCCAATGATATACCTATATGGGACTCCAACTTGCCCAAATATGTGGTTCCCATCACACATCCAGCCCAAGATTTCATTAGGTTGTGTCAGATGCACTATATCCCTAACCAAAGATGCATGGTGAACAAATATAGTGAAGTCCTGTTCTACATAACTACTGAAGAAATCAATGATATGCTCCAACTAAGCCATGATCCACGAGCAGTATCATTGTCAATAGAAGATTTGACTCAGATGTATTTGGATCTGGATTTTCCGAGGAAGTTTTAGATCCTTCAAAATTTCATGACTAATCATGTCAACCTTCCTAAGGTAAATCCACCTTATGATACTTTTGACTTATCTAAGGGCTCGAGATAGATCATTTCAATGCTCTCCTTCATTCTAGGCTATGTTAATGATGAATTTACAGATGCCTCCATTTTAGGATTCCTCTCCACTTTGTCTCCTGGACAACAACCAGAATTGGTCTTTGAATTTGCCAAATTCATTGCTGATAATATACATTATCAACTAATAAAGTTACCTGATGAAGGAGTGTTTAGATATACATCATATCTGTTACATCTCTTCCTATTCTCTCAAGTAGATAATTTTCCCATTGCATTACAGAAGATGGATATGGAGGGAAAACCTCTTTCAGTAATATTTTGGACTTCTCTTCTCAGAAAAAATAGTAGTGAGTACAGTTACAATGATTTCAATGACTTGTTTATCAAACCTACCATGAGTTTGTTGGATAAAGTAGAGCCACCAAGGATAAATGAAGAAATCAAAAGAATTTTATATTTGTTTGAAAACTGTAAAGTTGGAGATTGGTATTTGTGTAAAAATCACACAGAAATCATAGTGTATGGTGCAATCCTAGCTCCTTACAAATTACCAAATTTTCTAACCACAAGGATCTTTGCTTTGGAATACTTGAGACAGATTTTAAATGCATATGCAGTGCGATTTATAGCATCCAAAAAGAAAGCACAATTGAAATTAAAAATTCAAATTGGCTCTTTCATAGTTAACAGCAGAGATGCTTTGAAAGAGGTAAGCAACAAATTATTAGCATTTAAGTTCCAAGAAAGCTTTTACTAGAACTATGATCCTCATGGTATTCTAAGCAACCTTAGGATCAAATGCAAGTTAACCCCATTCCTCCATGAATCAAAGCCACTAATTGAAAAATATGCCAATCAGATGGAATGGGTTGCAAACACTTTAATTGATGATGATTAGGAGATGCAAACAGATAATCTACAGGAAAATCAAATGGACAGTACATAGGTGGTTACAATTAACCAACCAGTAGAGGTATCCAATAAAAGGCCGAGAAAAGAAGAAGGATATTTGGTAGAGACCATCATTGAAAATAAATTTAAAACAGTCTACAACAAAAAGGCCAAAATGACTACTTTAGGAAAAGAAGGAGTCATAGATGTAGATGATAATAATGATCAGCAAAAAGATGATGAGGCTACAATGATTGTTAATGAAACACTCAGGAAAATTCAAAATGAATAGGTACAAGCACAGGGAAAAGGAAAATAAATGATTGAAGCAGATACAGAAGCTCCCTCTTCCTCTATTAAAAACATCAGAAGAAACTGATTCTGATATTCAGAAAAGGTTCAAGCAAATCAGGGAAAAGAATGAGGAAATCAGGAATGAAGTTTATTCTAAACTTCTAAAGGAGAAACCAGGTGATAAAGACAGACTAGTGATAGAATTTGATTATTCAACAAATAAAATGATCATGTCTTTTCTCCAACCAGTAGTAACAGATCCAAAGTCAGTCACAGACTATAGGAAAACAGAATTTGTAGTGAATGTTGATACTATACATGAACTAGATCAGATAGAGTTCCATATGAGTGCATCAGAGATGCTATATTCAAAGGTGGTAAGAAAAATCATGAGTGCTACCATGCTTCAGGAAACTGTATCTAATTTGCAAACCCAAATAAAATAAGATAAATCATCTCTCCATGCTAAGGATTTGAGGATCAAGTCCTTAGAATATTTGGTAATAGAAATAGGAGCACATCCCTCTAATACTGAAGTTGCTAAAAAATTGATAAGGCAGAAGAATGAGGATATTGCTGCCCTGAGAAAGCAACTCAAATTGCCACAGAGTGAGCACCCTCAAGCAAAAGAAGTTCTTTAGGAAAAGACAGAAAAGGAGGAAACTATGCAACTGGTTTTGAAGATGACAACTCAGATAAAAGAGATGGAAAATCAAATAGAATCTCTAATGCAAGAAATTGAAATATTGAAGAAAGCTCATGAAGTCTCCATTCCCACAGTTATTCCAACTGTAAGTACAATTGTTCCCTCTACATTGGCAGAACATTTGGCACCAAAAGGAGTATTAGCAACTGCAGTGTCAATTACTTCTAAAGATATCTCTGCCACTTCTTCATCTACATCACAGATAAATCCAACAGGAGAAACAACTGCCATAGTAAAGGCTATGGAAGACATGTCCTTGAAAGAGAAAGAGATAATCAACTTAAATGGCACCATAAAAAATATTGAAACATCTAATAGAGATGCATTAATTACATCCAAAGGACATGAGCAAAGAGCCAACAGATTGTAGGAATAGGTAAAGATTCTTCAACAACAGGTTAATCTCACTAAACAGGTATCTTACATCAAGAATTATCTTTGGAACAACATCATTCAAGGCATACATTCTCAGTGGCCTTCAATTCAAATTATTTATGAACAAAAAGAATTACTCAAAACAAAACAGATAGAAATTCAAAAGACAAAAGAGGAACTGGTTGACAAACCTGCTCAAGCCTTAAAACTTATTACATTTTTGAATAGCAAACACAGAGAAAAGCTTGAAGAGCTAAAAATTCAGGATAGAACTAAAAGTATACTACAAATCAAGAAAGTACTGAATAAGAGAAATATGATGAATAATTTGGAGGACAGATGTAAGGACATGAACTTGGCAATCACAAGATTTTGGGCCAAATACACAGTACTAACACAAACAAGCCTACCAGATATTCATGCTTTGAATGAAAAATTGATGGCACAAAAGGATTATGATAACAAAATCAGCGCTTATGCCAAAGAACAAGTCAACAAACCTTTACCACAAGGGTCTCCAACTGGTAAAGTAATTTTGGAATATTTTGAAAACTTGTTCTTTTTACAAAATGAGATCAAACATATTTTCATTTTTAAGCCCAATTTTTCCAAGTATACAAAAGCATATGAAAGTTACAGGAAATTGAAGAGTATGAGAATTCCCAGTGCAGAACAATGGCGGGAATTCACTGACTTAATCTGAAGATTTGCAGTCAAAATGTATCAGGGTCAGACACAGAGTCAAAGAGTATTAGTCAAAATACCATTTTACTGCAGATAATTCTTTATTTTACAACAGTGAAACAGTAAAATACAGTGTAAAGAGTATTAGTGATAAAACACCAGTTAAAGGATGCAAAATGGAAAGAGTGTCTTTCAAGTTATCTTCAAAAAGATCTTTTTCCAAAATGCCAGCAAGAATTTTTAGCAGCTACAACCTAGCAACAAGTTAGGATAATTCATCCTATTTTTTATTGATAAGAGGATAGCTTGCCAGTTTGTTTTGCAGCTGTCCCTCTTTCTATGTAATAAAATTTATTTTTACCTAGAGATATTCCTACATGTCTCTCAGATATTTTGTAATAATTTTTGTATAAATACTTCTCTTTTTGAAGGATTAAGGGTGGAATAAAAATTGCTAAGATTATTATAGATATTTTTTGCTAGTGCTTTGGAGGCTAATGTGGTGATTGCATAGTAGCAGACTAGAATATAGTTGTCTGGACTTCATAACTCAGGATTCCTACGATAACTTAATGAGTAAAGTGATTTCTTTATGTCATTGTTTCCTTTTCTGAAGTTCCATTCTATTTCATATATGTGTTCAAATCTGAATGATTAATTAGGAGTATTAGTTCAGGATAAGTGTTAAAAAACTCCCTGTCTTAACTAAGTAATCATTTCAATATTTTCTGCTGATTTCTGGACCTAGGAATTCTTAGTTGCTCCTAAGTCCTGTTTGACCTCTGCCTCATCTTCCTTATTTCCGAATTAAAGGATCCTTCACTGCCCTTTATCCCGAAAGCAAGCCATCCCATCCAATTAAACTATCCAAATCTCAGAGGGTTATCTACCTTTCCCTGAGTATATTAGCATCCTTTTATCCTTGCCTTTCAGTCTTGCTTGCTATCTTTGACCCCATAGCCCAATGGACTAGTAGATCCCTCTTTAATTTGTCTCCAAGTAATCTTATTCCCACCAAAATTTTCAAACAAAACAACTGCCCAATCATACCTAGCCTAAATATCAATCTAAAACAAAGATAAATCATAAGGAGAGATCCCTCTCCAGAATTCAAGAAGGCTAGATCCTGACAGCTAAAATACATTCTTGGTTACCCCTAGTTTTCTTTAACTATAAACCAAAATCCCACGACCTAAGAATTACTAGGGTGATAACAGAACAAAACCCTTCAATTTCCTCATGTACCTCTCTAAGAAGAACATCCAACGACAAGAAATCATCCCAACTAATTCAACCTCATCTACCAGGTGGATTACAAGATGAACCTGCAAGTCCATGAAACTCGTCGATAGTTCCTTCTCAAACATACAAACAATCTCAACTATCTCTTGACGCCACTCTTAAATGCTAGCCACATGAATCTCCTTCGACATGATCCAATGCACAAATGCAGATAATTTAGATATGGTATGTCCTAGGTCTTAGGGGAAGTCATGTTTCACACACCTACACATTAACAAAGGATAATGACACTGAAAAGTTATAAAGACATGAAATAATATACAAAAATAGTTATGTTTTATGATCCCTTCATGTTATAAAATTTATTAATATAAAAATTAATAAAATCATGCTTTTGAAATTATACGTACTCTCAGAAGATTCAAATGGTCATGTGATTTCAACCTCGAAAAATGGTCTTACATGGTGAAGCAGCGTCGTAGTGAAGACCCATATGGAGATGGCACCCTCACACCCATTATAACTTCCTTTTCCAAGGAAAGATCATATTTTTTTAAAATCCATGGGACATTACCTTCTTTGAAATACCAATTAGAGGGACCAACCTATGATCCTGTACTTTCTAATTTTCTTGGCCAATGTTTCTTTTTAGTTTCTGAAGTAACAAGATCTTTCCTAACATCCAATGTATCACTTTGTTTCAATGAGATGTGCCTCTATAAACAATATTGTTGGGCCAGAATTGTAATTTATGGATAAACTACGCTTCCCTAGACTGGTGTCTAGTCTAGAACAATAGGTGAAAGACTGCATGACCCTTTTTCGTAACTCAGAAAAGATATACAGAGAGGATTGGATGCTTACTTTTTTTATTCCCTTCCAAATGGCTCCTTTTTGTCGCTTCCACTACAGCCTCAACTTCAAGCGGTTTCAAATAGTTAAACGCTTCCTGCAAGAAAGAGCACTGAAACAGTAGAAGATACAATAATCTAGATGTCTATTCAAGTTAATTAGCCAAATCAGTTAAGCATAAACTACATTCATCAACAAAGATTTTACAACATGGAAAATCAAAGTAAACATGGATGCATGTAGGGAAAAACAAGAAGTACTCTTTATTGATGATAGAAGGAGAGGTTACAACCTAGTGACTGATTCATCATGACCTTCCAGTAGAGTTCCTTAGTATCATCACAGCATAAGCCTCTCTACTAGTAGCTCCACAAATCAAACTCTCTATTGAAAATTCTCCAGCGTTTCTCTACTCAAAATCTTCCTCCCTTGAACACTTGGCTTTGTGTTCAATTTATAGATGAAATGTAGGTTGTTTTGCAATAAATTGCATTCCAAAAATAGGCAAGAAATTTTTTCCAGTCATGTAGATGTCAAGGGATACTTGGATCGTAAGTATGACACATGTGAACCCTTCTAGAAGACACTGGCCAAGTGGAGATTCTGGAACAATGAGAATTTCGCTCCCAATCTGACCAATGCACCTTTGAATGTTAGGAAGTACTTTGCAGAGCAGCCCAAAATGGAGCTACCTATATATGCAATGCACTTAGGCCCTTTAGAGCCTGCGTTGGTGAGCTCCCACATGTTTAATAATAAGCTTCAAACCATGGAAAAGCCTTGCTTTGATGAAAATATTGTTTGATTCATGAATGTTTCCTGTCTTAGAGCATATAGCAACTGAGATGATAGGTAATGATAGACCCTTTTAATCATCAGTCTTGGAGATGCTGCCCAGTTAACCAGGTCATTGGGAATGGTGCCCAAATTGACCTATAACAATTTCCCCCTAAAGCATGAGATCCAAATAATAAGAACATTAGATTGAGATGCTTTACACTTTGATGAGACTGGAAACAAAGCGGAACGGTCACTTGCATCAATCTTAAAATACATTACATCATGATAAATCCTCTATTGATCATAATTTCTGAGGGTAGGCATCCCCATATTCAGCACATAAAACAATCTAATAACATGTACATAATTCAGAAAGTCGTCTACATTGGAATGTTGCCCAGATGCAGACATCGCCTACAGATATAGGCCCATGTTTGGATGACAATCTGTATGTAAGGTCACCGTACAGATGATGTGTACAAAAAGCCTGAAATCGCAGCCCAGATGGATAAAACTAGATCCGAGGTCTTCTTATCTCATACACTCGATCATTTGGGTACAAGTCTAGCCATGCGAATATATGATTTGTCGTCGAACATGGAAAGAGATCGTTTGATTACAAGCCAATAATGAAGGTTGTTAACAAACGCGAGAGAACCACCATTAATGAAAATGGCCCTCAAGGTACTGCAGTACATTTCGTAAGGCGTGAATAGATGATTTGATGTCGAACACCAAATGAAATATTTCAGTCAAAAGTCCAGAAGCGAGGATCTTGTCGATGCTGTAACAAGCCTCATGGTACTGGAATCTGATGTTTCTAAGTGAACTTCCTGGATATTGATTTGTAGTTGACAGGAAGTCACCTTATTGCAAAGCTAGAGTTACTGATTTCGGAGACAAGGGTATGACTTGATATTGCAAATTTTCAGGGATGACGGTCATGAAAATGAAGGTTTATGAGTATTGCAGATGGATGAGCTCTAAATCACTGGATGACGTCTCTTGTAAATATCAGCTACACTATGATGAGTTGGAAGCATTGACCCAAAACTGAAGTGAAGGTATGATGAACCATAGGTGTAATGGAACCGTCAAGATGATTACCCAACCCAAACAGTCACGGACGTGGAGTGGAAGAAGTGTCATGTTCAAGAGAGACTTGCTACCAAAAAAAAACTTTGCTTGTTTTTCCCAAATTTTCCCCGGTCATTTGTCGACCAGTACCTCTTTATTTTTTAACAAGCTTGAGGAGGATAAAATTTTCTTGATCTATAATTCAACCCTTCGAGTGAATAAAGAATAAAGTATCACTATTTAATAATTTAACAAGTCTCGCGACGAATCAAACTCGATTCTTGCCATGATTGACAAGTCCATCGCTATTTTATGTTTTAACGAGCTTAATGATAGTGACAGCCTGGTCCTTTTTCATGTTTAGAGAGTCTGAAAAAGAGGACGAAAGAGGAATCCAAAAGTACTTTTTTGTAAATTTTTCTCTCAGATCCGAAAAAGTGTAAAATAATATCTGAAAGAACCTCTTTGGTCATGTTTAACCAAGGTATTCCTTTTCATAAATAATCCATCTCAGTCCGGAAAAGGGTTAAACTTATACTGAGTAGATATCAATTCATTTACTTTAACAAGCTCGAAATGACAAGTGCTCGACAATATTTTCACATTATCGGACTCTAAAAAGAGCTGAAAGAAGACTCCGGGGGTTCCTTTTTCGTTGTTATCGAAGCTCGAAAAAAAGATAAAAGTTCGCTTCAAATCCTTTTTCATTTATATCAAAGCTCAAAAAATAAGGAGAAAAAGTATGCCTTGTGGTCAAGTCATTCTTAAAATAAATCTGCATGACTAATCTGTTCATCAGTTGTAAAACCTGTTCCAGAGCAACATCAAATGGATTAAAAATACATGTTTCATGATAAAACATAATAAAACCATAGTCATAGCAATAAATTTAACTTGAAAACAATTAAATGACTATATAAAGCAGTTTCACTATTCATTTTTACCATTCCATAGTTACCATTTGTATTTTGGAGTTCTAAACCTGATTTTTCCCCTGAACTTTAGCGGTCGATTGCGTGCAATTGGTAGGAATTTTTTGAATGCCCCCTGCAAGAGTAAGTGCCCCCCAAGCTTCATTTCATTCACCTAAGCAGATTACTGGTTACTAATAGTTGGATGGAATGAAGGTTCATTATAGGGTAGGATTTGTTTAATTTTTGAATGAGCTTGACATAGGAAAAGAACTATGCTCATGGCCTGTTCCATTTTTTAACGAGGTTGACACAGTAAAATAAATTTCCTCAAGGGAACCTATTTCATTTATCGAGGTTGACACAGGAAAATAACTATCCTCAACACCTGTTTCATTTTTTAACGAGGTTGACACAGGAAAAGAGAACCATCCTTATGGTACTTGTTTCATTTTTTTAACGAGGTTGACACAAGAAAAAAGAACTATCCTCGTATCTCTGTTTCATGTTTTAATGAGGTTGACATAGTAAAAAGAACCATCCTCATAAATCTGTTTCATTTTTTAACAAGGTTGACACAGAAAAAGAACCATCCTCATTGTGCAGTTGGAGTATTGAGTGTGATCTGGAAAAGACGTAGTCTAACAGAGTCATCATTTAAGGAGTTTGATTAATACCACAAATGATAAGTTATAACATGCATTGATGGGTCTTATCTAGGGTTTTCATCGACTTTAGGAATTTCTAAGGGTAACATATGTGGTATCACCAGCCACCAAGGAGAGGAACCAGATAGGATTCCAGATAATGACATGGGTGAAGTCAATGGACAAAACATCAAGAATGAAGCAACAATAGATGTTGTCGCAGCTAAAATAGATGGTTCAGTCTGGGATGTTATCTTAGCCATGGTCAAATGACCCAGTGTATGCCCTATAGAATCTACGGGAACTGAAAGTGAAACAGGATCAACAAAATAAGAGGAAGGTGATTGAGGAAAAGACTCGTACAGGTAAAGCTCCTACCGAAAATGAGTTGGAGTTAAAGGTGTCTCGTCTTGTGATATTTCTTCAATCACAATTTAACCAGGAGGAAGAACTTCACCATCAGGCCCAAAATATATTTAAGACGATTGACTTTATGATATGGGAGTTTCATTAGCTACAGAACTTTGTGGGATGACCAAGATAGGAACAACTTCCAGTTGCTCAACTTCGAGATCAAGATTTTCTCCACTTAGGGAAGATAGCAACAGAAATATAAGGGGATGATAGAACCTATTTCCACTGTCCCTGCGATGATTTCTAGTTAACCAGGTCATTGGGAATGGTGCCCAAATTAACCTATAACAATTACTAGTCAATGGAGAAGAAATATATAGAGTTACTGGTCAAATAGAGCATTAAACTTTTCAGAACAAATCAGAAAACAGAACTGAAGAAAAATACAAAGTCAGATTCAAGGGGATTTGTTCCTTTCAGGATCCAGCACAGTCTCCAAAGGGAGACAGTGCTCTGCAACATAAGATGACAAGGGAGACAGTGCTATGCAAAGCATTGTGCCCTGACCAAGTGTGCATTGAGTGCAATAAACAAAGAAAAAGCTACCTTATGGCTCACTAAATTTGAAAATTAACCTCTGAAAATGTCTAATATTTATGTGAAATAACTACTGGGTGGATTTAGAAAGCAGATCAGAGACTAAAACACCAAGATTCAAGAGAAATTCTCCCCAGCGGAGTCACCAGTTTGTTGGGCCAGAATTGTAATCTACGGATAAACTACGCTTCCCTAGACTGGTGTCTAGTCTAGAACAACAGGTGAAAGACTACACTACCCTTTTTCCTAACTCAGAAAAGATATAGAGAGAGGATTGGATGCTTACTCATTTTAGTCGCTTCCAAATGGCTCCTTTCGTCATCCTCCACTGTTAGCCATCAGTATTTTTTACATGTTAGTAATGACTATATCTATAGCTGAGTTTTCTAGAAACTGATTTCCTTATGTCAATATGTCATCTAAAAAACCCTCATAAAACTTTTTTCGCCCTTCTACTTTTCAGTCCACCCATGTCAAAATCAAAACCTCATTATCACTATCCTATCTAGCTTCAGCCCTCCTGGTATGCCCATCAGCTCCAAAAAGCAAATCCAAGTCTATTGTAAAAGTCTCCCCTATGTTAGGAAGTGGCGCTTTAAGGCATTTCACCCTTGGCAACCATCAAAAGGCCAAAAAACCTTCATCTGCTACAGACCAATCATGACCAACCTCCTACTCTGCAAATCAAGTTGATCACAGCTCTAAGTCGCGCCACTTATATCCCTAGGTCTCAGCACTACATAAACCACAGTCTCAAGCTGATTATTAGGTGTTTCATCGTGTTTTATGGATTCTGCAAAGACAGGAAATATAACTTTGTCTCGGGAGAAAATTCTTGAATCTACACTTAGAAGAACAGCTGCTTCTAAATGTAACATGAGCCTGAGATATATCTGCAAAACAAAGAGTCACTCATCAAGATCTTGCAGCTTCTTTCCAGCATGAAAATCACAATAAGAGAAAGACACCAATATCACAGCAAACTGGTAAATTGTCATGGCCCAGAACCTCCATTTACAAGCAGAGGGTTAGGGCGCCTCCTTCATCTACAAGCAGAGGGCGCTGGCCAGTATTGACTTTGAGGATTGCAAAAGTCAAAGTTTGCTTTTTACTGAACAGTGAAACAGAGATTCTAGGTTTTCTGAGTGTAAGTGATAATCACAGCAGGGATAGAATCTGAGGTATGCAAGTTCAAAGGAAAATAGACTTTGGTCTTGTAAAGGAAGTCATGAGAAGTTTTCAAATCATGTGAATTGTTAAAACTTTAGAAAGGCATATCATGAGTAAAAACAATTCTAATCATAAGAGATGCTGACAGATCATGTCATCACACAGGCAGAAGAAAAGTTGTTTGTTTTTCAAAGGGTACTGAACTCCATAGTCACAGAGACTATCTTTCAAATAAATTTTCATAAGTTAACCAAAGTAAATGATGACATTTCAGTTCCCCTCAGAGCAGTACGGTGAGACAGTGACACTTTGACTAGGGTTTTTCTGAAGCACAGTGGTGATTGCAAGAGAAGTGCTAGTATTAATGTTTTTCAAATTTGTTTGCTTACCATAACATCCAAGGAAAATCTTTGTCAAACAGGTTTATCAAACAATCTTCAGATACTTTGCCAAGTGAAGGGCCTCCTTCGTTCATGAGCAGATGGCCAAGGCATTGAATGTTGTTAAAAACTGATTGGTCTAAGATGCAGTGGAAAGAGACAAAGGAAGAAAGCAAAAGTCTTTACACAGGTAAAAGATGGTGTTTATGTTTCAAAATGCATTACCCATAGGAAAATGTCTTTCAAAACATACATCATGATGGACAGGAAACAATATGAATATGTATGCCATTGATACAAAAAAGGGGCAGTTTCCTTAAGGGAAAGGGTCAAACAACACCCCACTGTCACATGCCAAAAGTCTAAAGGAGTAAATTTCAGGTAAACAGAGAATTATGGTATGAAGGGATGCAACCAAAATATGGCACTTACAATCAAAGAAGGACCTCGTCGCACAGAAGCAGGGAATTATCAAACAAATTGGAAGAAGACGGACCACCCCTTTTTGACAACATAGCTTTCAAAAAATCTTTAGAAAACGGATCTTGGGTGATTTTCTTTAAAAATGTCACCGAGAAGGTAAACGATGGACGATTTGAGCTTTGGAATGATTCTATTACAAAAGGTCAATACAGCAATTCGAAGCAAAATGATAAACTGTTTCCAAGAGACACCATTCTTCTGCTTCATAAAAGTTCCCCTTTCAGAATATATATCACAAATGATGGGAGGCATTTCAGGTTTTGTTCCCAAAAGACATACAAGTGTGTGTATAGGAAAAGAAGTTGTTTTCATGGACAGTCAGTGTTATGGATAGTTTGAAACAAAACAAGTTTCCAGTATTCAATAAACAGAGATGTTATATAATGTGTTGTGAACCAGAGGATTGTAGTGAAAAATGCC
Source organism: Pinus albicaulis (assembly GCA_034641835.2). Lineage (NCBI taxonomy): Eukaryota > Viridiplantae > Streptophyta > Pinopsida > Pinales > Pinaceae > Pinus > Pinus albicaulis. The sequence goes on along the minus strand of CM076574.1, from coordinate 1,015,902,206 downwards.
CCTCTTTAAAGACCATAGCAAGCATTAAGAAACTGCGGCAACTTGGCATCTACAGTAAGAAAGGGTTGAAAGAGCAAGCAAACACCGAGGCTGTCCAAGCAAGTTGACAATGCAAGACCTACCCTTTCGGAAAAAAGGCAGTTTTCAGGTATTTTCCTGACAGTGTTAAAGTGGTTATATAATAGATATCACCAGCAATTTTAAAACACGGTGGCAGAGATGATGAAGGTTAATGAGTTATTTGTTTTAAAGTTGAAGTTTGGTGTTAAAGTTATCACCCAAAGAAAAAAACTGGCAAAAAATCACCCTTTGAACACCTGTGCATAAGTAAAACAGAGTTCTGGCTTTTTAACTATTTTTGTTTTCATAAAGGGGTTGGTCCATGATTAAACGGTCTAAAAAGCATAGAAAATCTTCAATGCATGGCTCGTCGTTCAATTTGAAATTGCGCCGAGGGAGGTATTGATTTTAAAGGTCAAAAGAATGTGTTTACCCTGCAAAACACGACCAAGAATTCATGTTACATTTAAGAATATGACCGTTGGAGAGTTTTGTTTTATGTCAATAGAGTGAGGTGAAGAGTGCATTTTTCATTGTCAAAATGAAGCAAAGTCCTTTGGTTACCCTTGGCATCAAGCAAAGCAAGCTTCGGGTCAAATTGTAGAAGTTGCACAGTTTAAACGCCGCGTGACGTGCCTACCGATTCGCGCGACGCGCCTGGGAGCGAGTTTACACAGGCAGCCAGTGTACGGCGCGACACGCCTGTACACGGCGCCCGACCCTCGACCCGACAGGCCTCCCGGGTGGTGTTTTTGCGTGCCGCCCTTTCCCTGAAGAGTGCCGCGCAGGTTTGAGGACCTCCAGAGTTATCTCCAGCTCTCCTCCAAGGATTTTCCATCGAATTCAAGAGGTATTTTGAAATTGCATTCGAAATTTGCGAAATTGCCAAAGTGATAAAAGTCAGTTTTTTTTCACTGACTGTTTTTCTGTTCTTCAAAGGATCATTTTCGAGTGGATTTTCAGATGGCATAAAGACGTTCTTCCAAAGTTGTCTAGTATTCTATATTGAAAGAAGCCTTCATTATTTTAAAAAGATGAAATTCTTATAGCTTCTGCTCAAGCTTTCGAAGCTTTTTAAAACCCTATTTCCTCTACTCTAACTGTAAATTTGAATGTATAATCACCTTAGGGTTAACGTTATGAGCACATTGTTTAAATGAATGACATACATATGAAAGCAGTGAAGTAGGAGAAAGGGTTCTTGATCAAACAAGAATTTATAGGTTGAAAACTGCAGAGGAAGGTTGCTCACACTTCTCACAAAGGGACAGTATTCACTATGTTTGTTGGTTGACTGCCTTGTGTTTTTTCAAGCTTATTGATAAGTTGGTATCCATCCAAAGTAAAGGTTTTTCCAACATAACCAGAGGTGTTACATTGATAGGAGGTCTTGCCTATTTTGCAAAGTAAAAACCCTTGCAAGCCTTGTTGAAACTTTTTGAGGCATTTTCCAAACTCTGTCACCTTGTTCAGAACAGTAAATTTGACTGTATACCTACACAGAAGTTTGACTGCATATCCATAAGTCTGTTGATTTATTTTTCACTTCAAGAAGAGCAGGTTGTGGATGTTTGAAATTCTACCTTGAGGCAGAGATACATATGTATTGATTGGCATCTAAAAATTCACAGAACAGGGTGATTTTAGCACTTCTCACAGCAAACTCCTCCTAGCAGTCTGCCCTTCTATTCACTATATTATTTCTTACTAAGAAGTTGTTGACTGAGATATTTTCAAGGTGTAGGGCCACTTTCTGAAGAGCAGGGTTTTAATGATTGAATTTCACCTTGGAGACACAGACATAGATGTGTTGATTGATCTCTTGAAAATTCACAAGAAAAAGTGATTTCTTAACACTGTGCACAGGAAATTTACACATCAGTCTGTCTCCTCTTTACTATATGATATCCTATTAAGAAATCTGCCTGGCTGAGGTACATTCAAAGGTAGAAGGCTAGTTTTAAGAGAGCAGAGGTTGTGTATTATAAGGAGCTTGTTGCAAACCATCCAAATCACATTGTTTATCTGTCAAAGCAGTAAAGTGACATAGTTTGACTCCAACAGGGCATTTTACACACAGTGAGGCAGTTTGTCTCTTCCAAAGCATATTCAGGTCAAAATGCCTCCAAGGCAAGACATCAGGAGCGGTCCACATAAAAGATATGAGCCCATCTCTACAGAAGAGATTAATGCTCATCCATCTGTACTTTTCAACTTCCATGAAGTAGGCTGCCTAGATTTCTACCAGAAGATAGAAGAAGTCAAGAGTTTTTCGCCATTAACACACTTGTGCGCCCAGAGATTCAAAGAAAAAAATTTCCAAGTGGCGGGTCTTGATTTCAAAATTTCTCCAAGATATGTGTCCAAGGCCACCAAGATCTCGTATCATGGCGAAAAATGGTTCAAACAGGCTCATCTTGACTTAGAATATTACAAGCCTTTCATCAAGCCTAAACATAGAGAGGCTTTCACTGCTATTTTCCCTTTTTCATATCTCCTTGACAACTATGCTCCTCTTATGAAAGTCATAATGAAATATTTCACTTGTGAAGGGAGGTTTGATCGAATTTATGCCTACCATGTCCGATTATTGATGCATTTTACTAGAAGCAGGCAACTAAACCTCCCTTACTTTTTGTTCAAGAGCATAGAGAAGATGGCATCCACTGTCCAGAAGAAGGCCCCACCTCTGCAAATCCCTTCCCTTTTTCATCATTCTTTGATCAAGATTATCTTCCTACACCAGCTAGAGAAGAAAGAGGTTTCATGGGATTTATTCATCAACCATCCAGATTTTTCTACTGTTCCTCCTGCCCATATTTTTCCCACTCAGCCTGTCCATCGCCCGGTACCTTTGTCCAGTAGGCCTACTCCTAGAAGGCTCAGGATGTCTACAGGACAGTCAAGTCAACAAGAGGAAAGAGATGAGCAGCAGCAGTTAGATGATGAGGAACAACAGCAAATAGAAAGTGAAGGATAGCAGGTCCAAGATGAACAGCAGCAGGTACAAATTGATGAACAGTAGCAGGTAAAAATTAAGGAACAACAGCAGACAGCAGATAAGGAACAACAGCAGGTGCAAGATGAAGAACAACAAGTTGGGCAGGAAATTGAGACACCTCTTGAGCCACAAATTGAGCAAGACATTGATGAAGAGCAGCAAGCTAATATTGGCGAACAGGGGCAGCAAAGTGAACAGCCAGAAGAAGATATCCATCAGCCTCAAGAAGAGCAGCAAGTTCAGGAAGATGTCAAAGGTAAATCAGTTGTGCATCCTCCTCTCAAAATAACAAAGCTCAGCACAGCAAGGAAAAGAGGGGCTAAAGCGGCCACCCTAACAGTGACAAAGATTGTTCCTAGCAAGAGGAAATCGCCCAAAAGGACACCTTCTAGCATGCCAAGGAGGAAAAGCGCAAGATTGGCTTTCAAAGGTAAAAGCAAAGTTGGAGAAAGTACAAAGCATGGAGGTGAATTAGTTGTCATCCCTATCCAAAGCGATGACAGTGATAATGAGGCCCGCCTTCTCGAAAACCTCCTAATTCATAAAGAGGGAAAAATTGAGGCATTAGAGGAGGATCTTCAAAGGGCAAGGAACTTCAACCACTTCTTAGAGATTCAAAACAAACAAATGAATGTGCACACAGCTGTTCATGAGGCACGGGCGATCAAATATAAAAATGAGGCAGCTAGGGCGCAAGCGAGAATAGAAGAGCTCATTGGGGAGTTTGATGAGGAGGAGGAGGAAGACCAGCCTAGGCGGAAGAGGCCTAGGACCATCGGGCTTAAAAGAGCCTTGGAAAAGCAAAGAGCAGAAGAGCAAGCTCATCTCCAAGCCTTTCCTCTCACTGCACTCCTTGAGCAGGAAATTGAAGAAAACAAAGAGGCATGGCTTGAAAGAGCTAACAAACATTTGGAAATGAAGCTTGAGAGGGCGAACAGAGATTTAGAGCTGCAGAGGAAGAGGACACATCACATCCAAAAGCTAAATTAGTTTGCCCGGTGCAAATTAAAGGCAGCCCAAGAGAAATTGAAGAAGGCAAAGGGGAAGCGTCTAGCACGGAAAGAAGGGAAAAGCATATCAGCCCTTGATATTTTTGCCTCAGCTTCGGAGCATGTTGCTATGGACCCCTGAGGGTCATGCATGCCAATTTTGGGCCTATTTCGGCAACTTTTTGTTTTTTGGCATTTTTTGGGTTTTTGGTCAAAAACTCATAATTTCGCCATTTCAGTTTGAGGTTTTTCCAAGGGAGAAGGATGATACCGATGGATGCCATAATTCTATGAGCAGGTCCCCAGCGATTTTCACAGCATTTGGAGATCATTCGCCCCCTCAAATTGGCGAAAAATGCTCGCTTTTTGCACATTCTGCCCGCCATATCAGCAGTATGCTATTTCCTGGTTTTTTGCACACAGGTACAGTTTTGGGGAACTTCTAGGCATCAGATTGAGATGATTTCTATTGCACTGGAAAGTAGACACATAGAGCTTTCCAACAAGCTATCATGAGCCTCGTTTCGACATCGGGAAGGTTTCCAATTGCCTCCAGCAAGTCAGGGGACCTTTTTCAGATATAAATATGAAGTATTTTTGTAATTTTTGAACCTCAAAAATCTGCTTTTCCCAAATGTGCGTTTAGCTATTTTTACACTTGGGAAATGATGTAAAGTCAATATAATTTCCGTTTTTAGCAGTGTTTTAGATATTTTATGGGATATTTTGTGCCTTGGGCTTTGCAAAGCCTCAAGGACAAGTTTAGATATTTTGACTTGGCCAATGGGATAGCTAGTTGCTCCATGAGGTTTTCCTCACTCAAGCCTATTTATTCCACAAGGCTTCATTGTAAAATAGAGGCTGAACTTGAGAGAAGAATCAATATATTGGTCATATGAGCTTTGAAGAACATACTTGTGTTATGATTTTTGGACTGCCTCTTGGATGCTTTTGAGGAATGATGAAGGATTGGTGATGGATTCCATGACATGGTAGAATGGTATAGTGTTTCTTGCTTTGTTGTTGTCTTCTAGTTTTCATCCATGATACATGCTTCTTTCTGCTATAGATCAGTAGAGATTAGTTTTGAGATATGCCCATGGAGGCACCTCAAAATTCCTGAATCTTCATAGCTTTATGTTTTCTTCTTCCTTAGTTATGCTAAAGAATTCTTAACTGCTCTTTAGTAACTTAAGGATACTGTTTGCTAGTTTTATTTACAAGTTCTATGCATGTTGAGTAGGATGTATGGTGTGCCCTGCCTACCTACAAGATTTCCATAGTTCTGTCCATAAAACTTTCTCTTTGAATGATTAGCTTATCATCTTGTTGAACCAAGGAGGCCTAGTCCCGATCTAGCCCTTTGCCTAAAACTATGAAAGCTTGTTTGTCAAAGTGCCCAATAACTTAAAGACTGTTTTTAGGCGTTCTGGCATAGTATTTTGAGTTGTTAGTCCTTCTTATGTGTTTTCCCCAAAGTCTGATAGCCATTTCCCAAAGTTAGAGGGTCTTATACTTCTACGTATGGCTGGAATGTTTGATTTCTATGTATTAATTAGCTCATAGTTACATCTAGCATGATTAATGGCTTGCTATAACATGTTTATGTCTACTATCAACTAGTTACACTTGAAATCCCTTGTTTTTCACAAGCTTGATGTTCATTTACTCCATTTTTCCCAAAGATCCTTTCTACCTTGAATCAAATCGGCCCTACAACAGCCTTACATCATCATCTCATAGCTTCCTTGACCCGTTTGACCCCATAGCCCAATTGATCTGACTTCTTGTTATCCATTTTTATATCTTTGATCAGTTTTATCCCTCACAAACTAAAAACCAAAAATAAAAAAACTCACTTCATAACTAGCCTAATATCAGAACACCATAAGCAAACACACCGATATCCTTTACACAAATAGAGAGAGCCCTCTCTGAGTCCAGGAAGGCTAGGTCCTTGGGCTCCAAAGCTTGGTTTGATGTTACATCATCATTTGGCTTACCAATCGGCCAAATCACGGGACCCTAACATAATGGCGATCACGGTGGGACCTATTGAGTTCATGATAGTCTAGCAAACTTTTATAGACTCCTTAGTCCTTCAACTTTTAACTTAAACCATCAGCCTTTAGAATCATTTAGTGTGAACTCTCTGTTTCAACCATCTTAGCAAAGTGATGAATCAGTTTTATAACACTCTTACATCCTAGGCTGCACATAAAACTCAGAAAAACCCCAAAATACTCCCTTAGATTGGTTTTTGTCAATATTGGTGGTGGACCATACAAGTATATCTCAAAACAAACTGATAATCCACCTGGCGACTCCACTAACCTCTAGTAGGCCTTACTATTTTACCGAACTCTAGGTTACTATCCGATAGACCTATCCCATCACTCACTAAACATAGCGGGAGATGGTGGGACACTGAGTACATGATAGTCTAGCAAACTCTTATAGACTCTTTGGTCCTTTAGATACCATAAACAAGCAAGCAGTCCATAGACCCATTTAGAGTAAACTCTTTTTGTTCTCATCACCCTAGCAAAGTGTTGAAACAAGTCTAGGATACTTTAAACCATAGGCTGCACATAAAACTCAGAAAATCCAAAAACATTCCCAGATTAGTTACTGGTGGTGGACCATAGCTGTCTTCACAAAAACAACCCAGTTCCACCTGGCGACTCCACTAATCCATCCCTTTTATTTTGACCATCCTTCACCTTAGTAGAACTTTAGAGAAACCACTCATTCAGAACATTCACCAATACCATTCTCTCTAAACTCTAGATCCAAAATCTGGCTTCACGAAGAATCAACACCAAATCTCATCCAGACCCAAACCCTCCTATCATAGTAGATGACCCAGAAAAGATTCTGTGGCAAGTTTCTGAAACTGACCATCTAGCTACTGGTAGACCCATCCGTAAAACAAGATCAGTACCTAAACATCACACTATCCTACTAGATTCACCTTTTGAACTAGAGTCATCACAAACTCTTCCCAGAAGCAAATCATATAGTAAGATAAACTTTGACGATCTTGAACCCCTAAACCCACCACAGAGTCCTAGTAGAGAAGCTTTACCTACCACTCCTCCTGACTTCCAGCTTCTCTATCAATTTGGCTCCTACCATCCCAGATCTGCTCAAAACCAGATCACTAGTCCAAGTTCATCCGCCACACCTGGTCGAACCACTACTGTTCAAACCACCTCATCTCAGCCTACTAGTCCTCATCTTGTACATCATCCATTAGCTCCCGTCATGGCAGCCTGGTATGCACCCTTGGTGTTGCCACCACCTTTGGCTCCTCTCCCAAACAAGTATCAAGACAAAATCCCACACTTTACTGGAGAAGACACCACCACACCTCAACAACATATAAGTAGGATGACTGATGCTTATGAATACCTGGAGGTACAAGACGAGACTGTCAGAATGAGAATATTTTCCCAAAGTCTTGGTGGTGAACCCAAAGCATGGTTCAAAAGCTTAACTCCAAACAGTATCCATGATATCCCAGAACTACATCAAGTCTTCAGAAATAGGTGGGAAATCCGAAGAAACCCCATTCAAATCCTGTCAGAATATAACAGCCTAAAACGGGAAAATGGGGAAAGTGTCCAAGCTTACTGTACTAGGTTCAACAGTGTATATAACTCCCTACCACCTCATTTCAAACCCCCACTTGGTTTAATCTTGGCAAAATTCCCCGAGGGTTTTGATCCAGACATGACATATCATCTGAGAGACAAGGATCCCCCTACCCTAGAGGAAATGCAACAAATAGCCATAAAAACAGAAGCCAACTTAGCAGAAAAAAGAGCCGGGACTAGATTAGAAGGAAAAGTCCCATATAGAGATAAGGTCTCCACTTCATCTCCTTCCCTAGATCCTAGAATAGATGGCCTGATCAAATCCATGACAAAGATGTGGGAAAAAATGAGTGAAAAAGTGCCTCCTAGGGACAACCAACTAAACCCTCAAAACCGGAAACAAGGCTTTAGAAAAGATCAGTCTCAAAATAAACCAAGAGAAAATGATCAGCAGATCAGACCATCCTTCAGTGAGAATTATGTTGATGAAAAGAATAAGGATACTGCACCCATTGATGAAAATCATTGGAAACTCATAGGTTCTGATAACGAGAGTAAGGTTTACCCCACAACAGAAGAGCAAGAGTTATGCTCCCCAAGTCAGGACGAAACCGACTATGAAGATCTCAAAGATCCTGCCATAGATTTTCAGAATGCCATTATAGAAGCTCATAGGCAGTATAACCTTAGAAGCAGAAAAAACCAAGACCACTCCAAGAAGAGTAGCCCTGACACTGCTAAAACCTCTGACACCATCCTTAAAAAAGCCATGGATAACAACAAAATTATGGCTAAGAAAATTGACCAAAACAAAGATAAAGCTATTCAAACAAGTCTTAGCTCGGATACTCCTAGTACCTCCACAAAGACTCCTGAGGCGACTGTGTCAAACAAGGTCTCAAACCAGAATCAACAAATTAAGAGCATAGAAAAGGTCATGTCTGAAAAAGCTGAAACAAATCTGCCCAAACTACAAACTCCTTTTAGTTTCGAAGGGGAAGTTTCCTAAATAAAAATTACCATACCCCTTACTGAGCTAATAACTGTAGATAGGTATAGATCTCAAATTTTCAAAGTTTTTGACATAGGGAGCGAGGCAGATACTTTAAATCTAACTGAAAACAAACCCGAGCTCTTATCCGGCCCGAAAATAGAAGGTCAATACCAAGAAGGATCTGTTTCTCCTTCCTATGTGAGCCTGAACATACGGGACAAGATATTACATAATGCCATGTTAGATTCTGGTGCCTCCCATAACCTCATGCCTAAAGCAGTCATGGAAAACCTGGGACTAGAAGTAACTCAACCTCTGGTAATTCAAGCAGTCATGGAAAACAATACTCCCATTTATTCCACTCATTCCAATTTAGATTCTTTTATCTTATACAATGAAAGTGATATAAACAAGCAGATAATGGAAAAGGAAGAAGTTCTCAAACCATCAGAAAAGCATTTTCCGTTACTAGATGCAGAAGCTAATAACCAAAACTTCTCTGATCTTTATCCTGTTAATCTTGCATATCATAAGTCAAAAAATAGATTTGTAAATCAAGTTGACGAAAAGCAATCTGGCAGTCCAATGTACATGGCTGGTGACATTGCTTATGTTAATAATTCTCAAATGTTTGATCAATATGTTGACTTATATGATTTCCAAACAGAAGCTAACTTTGCAGAAAATTCAATTTTTGATTTTCGGGAGGAAGCTCAGTTTCATAAACTTGAGAAAAGTGAGAAGCCATTACAGGTCATCTATAACACTGATAAGGAGAGCCTTGAGAGTTCAGAAGTAAGTGAAGAGTCTCAGACTCTTGACTCTACTTCACTTCAGTCCGTCAAATATAACATTCACATAATTGGAAATCAACAGTTTTTCAGCTTTGATGATGAGGTTGAGGAAGATGGTGAAATTCTTGAGCATATTGTAAATGAGAATCCTTTGCCTGAAATGGTTGAGGAAATCATTTTGGACATAGAATCTTCCTTAACTCCAGATTTGCAGTTACCCAGTTCCATTGAGTTACAAACTGCAGATGAAGAAATAGAGGTTGATAAACACAGGAGAGTTGTCACACTGTCCTTTCAAGATAATTTACTATCAAAGTGTATCCTTGCTCATCAACCTGATAACCTTCACACAGTGTTCAACCCGCCCTATCAAAACACATCAGCTTGGCAAGAAAACTACACTGCAATGTGTGATGAGTCTGGCATTTCAAGTGATCAGGAGCAAAAGGAAGAGTTGCTTTACCGGGAGAGTCCCAAATATAGTCAAGTGGAAGAAAGAGTAGTCCTGAATGAAGCCTATATCTCAAATCCTCTAGATCAGGTATTATTCCAAGATCCATTTGCTGTTTTCCTTGAGAAATCTGAAAGAGTAGTCCTGAATAAAGCCTATATCTCAAATCCTCCAGATGAGGTATTATTCCAAGATCCATTTGTTGTTTTCCTTAAGAAATCTATAGGGGTAGTGGGTTCTATCATAAACAAGTCGCTATCAAGAATGAGAAATAACTTAAACACTACTGTCCAAAAACAAACCAAGTGGGAGTGGCCTTTTCATTATTTCTGCATCATGAAAAAACTAAACCAGAATCCCCCATGTGATCATCTACTTGACTGGTTGCATTGGAAAGAAGATTTCACCAAATATATGTTGTGTACAGATTAGATTAGGATAGAAAGACAACAATAGAAAATAAGCTTAGCCTGTGAGCACCTTTTCATTTGTAGTTTGTTTGAAGAAAAAGTGAAAAAGAAGAAAATACAAAAAACAGTGAAAAGTAGAAAAAGAGGGCAGTTTCTAAAAAGCAGTGGTAAGGGCCCATGTTCCAAAAAATAGTCTTTCGGAAAGCGAGCAAGCTTAAATGCTGCTACTAGTACTTCAATGTCTTTTTCAGCTATCTAGCCTAATCATAGCTGAGCATGTTTAAATTTATTTGCTGATAAGTTAGTGAGTGCCAAGATAGTCAACATTGTGTAAGATTGACTTATCACAGAGCTTAGATTAGGGAGAGATTCTGGTTCCACATGCCTAAAACAGAACCAAAGAGAGAAGTGAGGGATGAAAAATACATTGTACATCTTACCCCCGCTTGTCTAAGTTTCCTTTTGTTGCAAAATAACATTTGTGTGCAGCTTGTCTTTTATGCCGCAAATGCATGACAAATTAGACTGCCTAATCCTGATTTGGTCATTTTTAAATTTCATGTTTTAGATTAGAGAATAAAATCCTGTCAAACTGCTTAATCTTGACAGTCGATCTAGCTTTAGGTAGAGCAATGAAGGAGTTCATTAGCTTAATCTGAACTCCCGACAGATATAAGAGTAGAAATAGATAGGTTCATTTTGCAAAAAGAAAAATATACATTGTCAAAAGGCTGCTAGTTCAAATGCGCCAAAGAGAAGAAAAAATGTTAGGAAAAATAGTGGGGTAGGTAGAAGTATCATTGATGTTAACCATGCTGTCACTTTTCAGAAATAACATCAAAAGAAGGGTAAATTTTGCGCCAATGGATAAGGCACTGGTCTTCATAAGCCAAAGATCTGAATTCTGGACACCTCCTGACGAGGAGCTGCCCTCCCCAAATGGAGCCACTGTTAGCCATCAATATTTTTTACATGTTAGTGATGACTATATCCATAGCTGAGTTTTCTAGAAGCTGAATTCCATGTGTCAATCTGTCATCTAGAAAACCCTCATAAAACTTTTTTCGCCCTCTTACTTATCAATCCGCCCTTGTCAAAGTCAAAACTCATTATCACTATCTTTTCTAGCTTCAGCCCTCCTGGTCTGTCCATCAGCTCCAAAAGGAAAAGTCCAAGTATGTTTCAAGAGTCTCCCCTATGTTAGGAAGTGGCATTGTAAGACATTTCACCCTTGGCAACCTTCAAAAGGCCAAAAAACCTTCATCTTTTACAGACCAATCATGACCAACCTCCTACTCTGCAAATCAAGTTGATCATAGCTCTAAGTCGCGCCACTTATATCCCTAGGTCTCAGCACTGCATAAACCACATTCTCAAGCTGATTATTAGGTGTTTCACAGTGTTTTATGAATTTTGCAAAGACAGGAAATATAACTTCATCTCAGGAGTAAATGCTTAAAATCTACAGTTAGAAGAACAGCTGCTTCTAAATGTAACATGAGCCTGAGATATGTCTGCAAAACAGAGAGTCACTCATCAAGATCTTGCAGCCTCTTTCCAGCATGAAAATCACAGTAAGAGAAGAAACACCACTGTCTCAGCAAACGGGTAAATTGTCATGGCCTAGAACCTCCTTCATTTACAAGCAGAGGGTTAGGGCGCCTCCTTCATCTACAAGCAGAGGGCGCTGGCCAGTATTGACTTTGGGAATTGCAAAAGTCCAGGTTTGCTTTTTACTGAACAGTGAAACGGAGATTCTAGGTTTTCTGAATGTAAGTGATAATCACAGCAGGGATAGAATCTAAGGTATGCAAGTTCAAAGGAAAACAGACTTTGGTCTTGTAAAGGAAGTCATGAGAAGTTTTCAAATCATGTGAATTGTTAAACTTTAGAAAGGCATATCATGAGTAAAAACAATTCTAATCATAGGCAGTTTGCTTTCCCACAAGACCAAATTGAAGAGATGCTAACAGATCATGTCATCACACAGGCAGAAGAAAAGTTGTTTGTTTTTCAAAGGGTACTGACCTCCATAGTCACAGAGACTATCTTTCAAATAAATTTTCATAAGTTAACCAAAGTAAATGATGACATTTCAGTTCCCCTCAGAGCAGTACAGTGAGACAGTGACACTTTGACTAGGGTTTTTCTGAAGCACAGTGGTGATTGCAAGAGAAGTGCTAGTATTAATGTTTTTCAAATTTTTTTGCTTACCATAACATCCAAGGGAAATCTTTGTCAAACAGGTTTATCAAACAATCTTCAGATACTTTGCCAAGTAAAGGGCCTCCTTCGTTCATGAGCAGATGGCCAAGGCATTGAATGTTTTTGAAGACTGATTGATCAAAAGATGCAGTGGAAAGAGACAAAGAAAGAAAGAAAAAGTCTTTACACAGGTGACAGATGGTGTTTATGTCTCAAAAAGTATTGGTTTTCCTACCCATAAGAAAATGTCTGTCAAACTATACCTCATAGTGGACAGGAGACAGTTTGGATATGTAGGCCATTGATACAAAAAGGGGCAGTTTCCTTAAGGGAAAGGGTCAAACAACACCCCACTGTCACATGCCAAGAAGTCTAAAGGAGCTCCTTTCAAGTAAACAGAGAAATATGGTATGAAGAGATGCAAGCAAAATATGGCACTTACAATCCAAAGGGAAGCCTATAAATCACCTGGAAGCAGAAATTATCAAACAAGTTGGAAGAAGACAGACCACCTCCTTTTAAAATGACAAAATATCTTTCAAAGCTCTTCAACAGATCTTGAGTGATTTTTCTTTAAAATATCACCAAGAAGGTAAAACAGCGGACAGAGTTGAGCTTTGGAATGGTTCTATTACAAAAAGGTCAATGCACTGGTCAAAGCAAATGATAACTGTTTTTCAAAGGGACCTATTCTTCCTGGTTCATAAAAGTCTCCCTTTCAGATATGCATCACAAATGATGGGAGGCATTTCAGGTTTTGTTCCCAAAGGACATACAAGTGTATGAATAGGCAAAGAGGTTATTTTCATGGACAGTCAGTGTTATGGATAGTTTGAAACAAAACAAGTTTCCAGTATTCAATAAACAGAGATGTTATATAATGTGTTGTGAAGCAGAGGAATGTAGTGAAAAATGCCCCTCTTTAAAGACCATAGCAAGCTATAAGAAACTGCAGCAACTTGGCATCTACAGTAGGAAAAGGGTTGAAGGAGCAAGCAAACACCGAGGCTGTCAAAGCAAGTTGACAATGCAAAACCTACCCTTTCGGAAACAAAGCAGTTCTCAGGTATTTTCCTAACAGTTTTAAAGAAGGGTTACCTTACTTCATAAATATCACCAGCATCATTAAAAACAATGGCAGAGATGATATAAAGGTTATTGAGTTATTTTTCAAAGTTTGAAGTTCGGTGTTTGTCACCCAAGGAACAAAACTGGCAAGAATCCCCTTCGAACACCTGTGCATAAGTAAAGCAGAGTGTGACCTTTCAAGCCATTTTTGTTTGTTATAAAGGGGTTGATCCATGTTTAAAACGGTCTAAAAAACATAGAAATCTCCAATGCACGCATCGCTCGTGATTCCAATTTGAAATTGCGCCGAGGGGTATTGATTTTAAAAGGTCAAAAGATTGTGTTTACCCTGCAAAACACGACCGAGAGTTCATGTTACATTTAAGAATATGACCGTTGGAGAGTTTTGTTTTATGTCAATGGAGTAAGGTGAATAGTGCATTTTCATTGTCAAATCGAAGCAAAGTCCTTTTGTTACCCTCGGCATCAAGCAAAGAAAACTTCGGGTCAAATTGCAGAAGTTGCACAGATTAAACGCCGCGCGACGCGCCTGGCGGAATTTTTCAACGAGCGGTCAGTGTTGGCGCGACGCGCCTGTACACGGCGCCCGACCCCCAACCCGACAGGCCTCCCGGGTGGTGTTTTTGCGCGCCGCCCTTTCCCTGAAGAGTGTCGCGCAGGTTTGAGGACCTCTAGAGTTATCTCCAGCTCTCCTCCAAGGATTTTCCATCGAATTCAAGAGGTATTTTGAAATTGCATTCGAAATTTGCGAAATTGCCAAAGGGATAAAAGTCAGTTTTTTCACTGTGACTGTTTTTCTGTTCTTCAAAGGATCATTTTCGAGTAGATTTTCAGATGGCATAAAGACGTTCTTCCAAAGATGTCTGGTATTCTATATTGAAAGAAGCCTTCATTATTTTAAAAAGAGGAAATTCTTATAGCTTCTGCTCAAGCTTTCGAAGCTTTTTAAAAAACCCTATTTCCTCTACTCTAACTGTAAATTTGAATGTATAATCACACTGGGGTTAACTTTATGAGCCTGTTCTGTTTAAAGGAATGACATACATATAGAGAAACAGTGAAGTAGGAGAAAGGGTTCTTGATCAAACAAGAATTTATAGGTTGAAAACTGCAGGGGAAGGTTGCTCACACTTCTCACAAAGGGACAGTATTCACTATGTTTGTTGGTTGACTGCCTTGTGTTTTTTCAAGCTTATTGATAAGTTGGTATCCATCCAAAGTAAAGGTTTTTCCAACATAACCAGAGGTGTTACATTGATAGGAGGTCTTGCCTATTTTGCAAAGTAAAAACCCTTGCAAGCCTTGTTGAAACTTTTTGAGGCATTTTCCAAACTCTATCACCTTGTTCAGAACAGTAAATTTGACTGTATACCTACACAGAAGTTTGACTGCATATCCATAAGTCTGTTGATTTATTTTTCACTCCAAGAAGAGCAGGTTGTGGATGTTTGAAATTCTACCTTGAGGCAGAGATACATATGTATTGATTGACATCTAAAAAATTCACAGAACAGGGTAATTTTGACACTGTATACATCCTGCCTCATATAGTCTGTTCGTTATTCCACTATACTATATCATATTGAAAAGTTGTTGACTGAGGTATTTTCAAGGTGGAACGCCACTTTCTGAAGAGCAGGGTTTTAATGATTGAATTTTACGTTGGAGACATAGATACAGGTGTGTTGATTGGCCTCTAACAAATTCACAAGAAGAGTGATTTCTTAACACTGTGTACAGGAAATTTACAAAGCAGTCTGTCTCCTCTTTACTATATGGTACCCTATTGAGAAATCTGCTTGGCTGAGGTACATTCAAAGGTAGAAGGCTAGTTTTAAGAGAGCAGAGGTTGTGTATTACAAGAAACTTGTTGCAAAACATCCAAATCTCGTTGTCTATCTGTCAAAGCAGTAAAGTGACACAGTTTGACTCCAACAGGGCATTTTACACACAGTGAGGCAGTTTGTCTCTTCCAAAGCATATTCAGGTCAAAATGCCTCCAAGGCAATACAGCAAGAGCGGTCCACATAAAAGATATGAGCCCATCTCTACAGAAGAGATTAATGCTCATCCATCTGTACTTTTCAACTTCCATGAAGTAGGCTGCCTAGATTTCTGCCAGAAGATAGAAGAAGTCAAGAGTTTTTCGCCATTAACACACTTGTGCGCCCTGAGATTCAAAGAAAAACACTTCCAAGTGGCGGGTCTTGATTTCAAAATTTCTCTAAGGTATGTGTCCAAGGCCACCAAGATCCCGTATCATGGCGAAAAATGGTTTAAACAAGCTCATCTTGACTTAGAGGATTACAAACCTTTCATCAAGCCTGAACATAGAGAGGCTGTCACTGCTATTTTTCCTTTTTCATATCTCCTTGACAGCTATGCTCCTCTTATGAAAGTCATAATGAAATATTTCACTTGTGAAGGGAGGTTTAATCGAATTTATGCCTACCATGTCCGATTATTGATGCATTTTACCAGAAGTAGGCAACTAAACCTCCCTTACTTTTTGTTCAAAAGCATAGAGAAGATGGCATCTACTGTCCAGAAGAAGGCCCCACCTCTGCAAATTCCTTCCCTTTTTCATCATTCTTTGATCAAGATTATCTTCCTACACCAGCTAGAGAAGAAAGAGGTTTCATGGGACTTATTCATCAGCCATCCAGATTTTGCTACTGTTCCTCCTGCCCATATTTCTCCCACTCAGCCTGTCCATCGCCCGGTGCCTTTGTCCAGTAGGCCTACTCCTAGAAGGCTCAGAATGTCTACAGGACAGTCAAGTCAACAAGAGGAAAGAGATGAGCAGCTGCAGTTAGATGATGAGGAACAACAGCAAATAGGAATTGAAGGACAGCAGGTCCAAGATGAACAGCACCAGTTACAAATTGATGAACAGCAGCAGGCACAAATTGAGGAGTAGCAGCAGACAACAGATGAGGAACAGCAGCAGGTGCAAGATGAAGAACAACAGGTTGGGCAGGAAATTGAGATACCTCCTGAGCCACAAATTGGACAAGACATTGATGAAGAGCAGCAAGCTAATGTTGGCGAACAGGGGCAGCCAAGTGAACAGCAAGAAGAAGACATCCAGCAGCCTCAAGGGGAGCAGCAAGTTCAGGAAGATGTCAAAGGTAAATCAGTTGTTTCTCCTTCTCCCAAAAGAACAAAACTATGCACAGCAAGGAAGGGAGGGTCTAAGGCTACCACTCAAACAGTGACAAAGGTTGTTCCTAGCAAGAGGAAATCGCCCAAAAGGGCATCTTCTATCATGCCAAGGAGGAAAAGCGCCAGATTGGCTTTCAAAGGTAAAAGAAAAGTTGGAGAAAGTACAAAGCATGGAGGTGAATTAGCTGTCATCCCTATCCAAAGCGATGACAGTGATAATGAGGCCCGCCTTCTTGAAAATCTCCTAATCCATAAGGAAGGGAAAATTGAGGCATTAGAGGAGGATCTTCAAAGGGCAAGGAATTTCAACCACTTCTTGGAGATTGAAAACAAACAGATGAATGTGTACACTACTGTTCATGAGGCACGGGCGATCAAATATAAAAATGAGGCAGCTAAGGCGCAATCGAGAATAGAAGAGCTCATTGGGGAGTTTGATGAGGAGGAGGAGGAAGACCAGCCTAGGCGAAAGAGGCCTAGGACCATCGGGCTTAAAAGAGCCTTGGAAAAGCAGAGAGCAGAAGAGCAAGCTCATCTCCAAGCCTTTCCTCTCACTGCACTCCTTGAGCAAGAAATTGAAGAAAACAAAGAGGCATGGCTTGAAAGAGCTAACAAACATTTGGAAATGAAGCTTGAGAGGGCGAACAAATATTTAGAGCTGCAGAGGAAGAGGACACATCACTTCCAAAAGCTAAATCAGTTTGCCCGGCGCAAACTAAAGGCAGCCCAAGAGAAATTGAAGAAGGCAAAGGGGAAGCGCCTAGCACGGAAAGAAGGAAAAAGTATATCAGCCCTTGATATTTTGGCCTGAGCTTTGGAGCATGTTGCTATGGACCCCTGAGGGTCATATGTGCCAAGTTTGGGCCCATTTCGACAACTTTTTGTTTTTTGGCATTTTTTGGGTTTTTGGTCGAAAACTCATAATTTCGCCATTTCAGTTTGAGGTTTTTTCAAGGGAAGAGAATGATACCGATGGATGCCATAATTCTATGAGCAGGTCACCAGCGATTTTCAGAGCATTCGGAGATCATTCGCCCCCTCAAATTGGCGAAAAATGCCCTCTTTTTGCACATTCTGCCCGCCATATCAGCAGTCTGCTATTTTCTGGGTTTTTGCACACAGGTACAGTTTTGGGGAACTTCCAGGCATCAGATTGAGATGATTTCAGTTGCGCCGGAAAGTAGACACAGAGAGATTTCCAACGAGCTATCATGAGCCTCGTTTCGACATCGGGAAGGCTGCCAATTGCCTCCAGCAAGTCAGGGGACCTTTTTCAGATATAAATATGAAGTATTTTTGTAATTTTTGAACCTCAAAAATCTGCTTTTCCCAAATGTGCGTTTAGCTATTTTTACACTTGGGAAATGATGTAAAGTCAATATAATTTCCGTTTTTAGCAGTTTTTAGATATTTTATGGGATATTTTGTGCCTTGGGCTTTGCAAAGCCTCAAGGACAAGTTTAGATATTTTGACTTGGCCAATGGGATAGCTAGTTGCTCCATGAGGTTTTCCTTCCTCAAGCCTATTTATTCCATGGGTTTCATTGTAAAACAGAGGCTGAACTTGAGAGAAGAATCAATATATTGGTCATATGAGATTTGAAGAACATACTTGTGTTATGATTTTTGGACTGCCTCTTGGATGCTTTTGATGAATGATGAAGGATTGGTGATGGATTCCATGACATGGTAGAATGGTATAGTGTTTCTTGCTTTGTTTTTGTCTTCTATTTTTCATTCATGATACATGCTTCTTGCTGCTATAGATCAGTAGAGATTAATTTTGAGATATGCCCATGGAAGCACCTCAAAATTCCTGAATCTTCATAGCTTTATGTTTTCTTCTTCCTTAGTTATACTAAAGAATTCTTAACTGCTCTTTAGTAACTTAAGGTATTGTTGCTAGTTTTATTCATAAGTTCTATGTATCTTGAGTAGGATGTATGGTGTGCCCTGCCTACCTATGATTGTCCATAGTTCTGTCCATAAAACTATCTCTTTGATTGATTAGCTTATCATCTTGTTGAACCAAGGAGGCCTAGTCCCGATCTAGCCCTTTGCCTAAAACTATGAAAGCTTGTTTGTCCAAGTGCCCAATAACTTAAAGACTGTGTTTAGGCGTTCCGGCATAGTTTATGAGTTGTTAGTCCTTCTTATGTGTTTTCCCCAAAGTCTGATAGCCATTTCCCAAAATTAGAGGGTCTTATACTTCTATGTATGGCTGGAATGTTTGATTTCTATGTATTAATTAGCTCATAGTTACATTTAGCATGATTAATGGCTTGCTATAACATGTTTATGTCTTCTATCAACTAGTTACACTTGAAATCCCTCGTCTTTCACAAACTTGATGTCCATTTACTCCATTTTGCCCAAAGATCCCTTCTACCGTGAATCAAATCGGCCCTACAGCAGCCTTACATCATCATCTCATAGCTTCCTTGACCTGTTTGACCCCATAGCCCAGTTTATCTACATCTTGTTATCCAGTTTATGTCTTTGATCAGTTTTATCCCTCACGAACTTAAAAAACCCCAAAAAATCAAAAACTCACTTCATAACTAGCCTAATATTAGAACACCATAAGCAAACACACCGACATCTTTTACACATATAGAGAGAGCCCTCTCTGAGTCCAGGAAGGCTAGGTCCTTGGGCTCCAAAGCTTGGTTTGATGTTACATCGTCATTTGGCTAGCCAATCGGCCAAATCACGGGACCCTAACATAATGGCGATCACGGTGGGACCCTGAGTGATTAAAAGCTTAGTTTCCCGCATCTTTAGAAACCTTTGAGAATACTATCTGATTGACTTATCCCACTGCTCACTAACATAGTGACACTCACAGTAGGACCTTCCGAGTTAGTGACAATATAAGTACAACTTAGTAACTCCTGAAGTCTCAATCAAGCTTAGTAAACTTAGAGATTGTTTGAAAGGTAGAAAATAGCTCCTTCACCATCTTATCAAAATGATGAGTCAGTTATAGAAAACCTTTCCAAACCTTATAGGCGCATAAAACTCAAAAAACCACAAAAAACTCCCTTAGATTGGTTTTTGACATTATTGGTGGTGGACCATACAAGTATATCTCAAACAACTGACAATCCACCTGGCGACTCCACTAAACTCTAGTAAGCCTTACTATTTTACCAAGCTCCAGGCTACTATCCGATAAACCTATCCCATCGCTCACTAACATAGCGGGAGATGGTAAGATACTGAGTACATAATAGTCCAGCAAACTCTTATAAGACTCTTTGTTCCTTTAGGTACCATAAACAAGCAAGCAGTCCATAGACCCATTTAGAGTAAACTCTTTTTGTTCTCATCACCCTAGCAAAGTGTTGAAACAAGTCTAGGATACTTTAACAAACCATAGGCTGCACATAAAACTCAGAAAATCCAAAAACATTTCCAGATTAGTTACCGGTGGTGGACCATAGCTATCTTCACAAAAACAACCCATTTCCACCTGGCGACTCCACTAATCCATTCCTTTTATTTTTGACCATCCTTCGCCTTAGTAAAGCTTTAGAAAAACCACTCATCCAGAACATTCACCAATACCATTCTCTCTAAACTCTGGATCTAAAATCTGGCTTCACGAAGAATCAACACCAAATCCCATCCAGACCCAAATCCCCCTATCATAGTAGATGACCCAGAGAAGATTCTGTGGCAAGCTTCCGAAACTGACCATCTAGCTACTGGTAGATCCATCCGTAGAACAAGATCTGTACCTAAACATCGCACTATCCTACTAGATTCACCTTTTGAATTAGAGTCATCACAAACTCTTCCCAGAAGCAAATCATATAGTAAGATAAACTTTGACAATCTTGAACCCCTAAACCCACCACAGAGTCCTAGTAGAGAAGCTTCACCTACCACTCCTCCTGATTTCCATCTTCTTTATCAGTTTGGCTCCTATCATCCCAGATCTTCTCAAAACCAAATCACTAGTCCAAGTTCATCCGCCACACCTGGTCAAACCACCACTGTTCAAACCACTTCATTTCAGCCTACTAGTCCTCATCTTGTACATCATCCATTAGCTCCAGTCATGGCAGCCTGGTACGCACCTTTGGTGTTGCCACCGCCTTTGGCTCCTCTCCCAAATAAATATCAAGACAAAATCCCACACTTTACCGGAGAGGACACCACCACACCTCAACAGCATATAAGTAGGATGACTGATGCTTATGAATACCTGGAAGTACAAGACGAGACCGTCAGAATGAGAATATTCGCCCAAAGTCTTGGTGGAGAACCCAAAACATGGTTCAAAAGCTTAACTCCAAACAACATCCACAATATCCCAGAACTACATCAAGTCTTCAGAAATAGGTGGGAAATCCGAAGAAACCCCATTCAAATCTTGTCAGAATATAACCTAAAGCGGGAAAATGGGGAAAGTGTCCAAGCTTACTGCACTAGGTTCAACAGTGTATATAACTCCCTCCCACCTCATTTCAAACCCCCACTTGGTTTAATCTTGGCAAAATTCCCCGAGGGTTTTGATCCAGACATGACATATCATCTGAGAGACAAGGATCCCCCTACCCTAGAGGAAATGCAACAAATAGCCATAAAAACAGAAGCCAACTTAGCAGAAAAAAGAGCCAGGACTAGATTAGAATGAAAAGTCCCATATAGAGATAAGGTCTCCACTTCATCTCCTTCCCTAGATCCTAGAATAGATGGCCTGATCAAATCCATGGCAAAGATGTGGGAAAAAATGAGTGAAAAAGTGCCTCCTAGGGACAACCAACTAAACCCTCAAAACCGGAAACAAGGCTTTAGAAAAGATCAGTCTCAAAATAAACCAAGAGGAAATGATCAGCAGATCAGACCATCCTTCAGTGAGAATTATGTTGATGAAGAGAATAAGGATACCACACCCATTGATGAAAATCATTGGAAACTCATAGGTTCTGATAACGAGAGTAAGGTTTACCTCACAGTAGAAGAGCAAGAGTTATGCTCCCCAAGTCAGGACGAAACCGACTATGAAGATCTCGAAGATCCTGCCATAGATTTTCAGAATGCCATTATAGAAGCTCATAGGCAGTATAACCTTAGAAGTAGAAAAAACCAAGACCACTCCAAGAAGAGTAGCCCTGACACTGCTAAAACCTCTGACACCATCCTTAAAAAAGCCATGGATAGCAACAAAATTATGGCTAAGAAAATTGACCAAAACAAAGATAAAGCTATTCAAACAAGTCTTAGCTCGGATACTCCCAGTACCTCCACAAAGACTCCCGAGGCGACTGTGTCAAACAAGGTCTCAAACCAGAATCAACAAATTAAGAGCATAGAAAAGGTCATGTCCGAAAAAGCTGAAACAAATCTACCCAAACTACAAACTCCTTTTAGTTTCGAAGGGGAAGTTTCCGAAATAAAAATTACCATACCCCTTACTGAGCTAATAACTGTAGATAGGTATAGATCTCAAATTTTCAAAGTTTTTGACATAGGGAGCGAGGCAGATACTTTAAATCTAACTGAAAACAAACCCGAGCTCTTATCCGGCTCGAAAATAGAAGGTCAATACCAATAAAGATCTGTTTCTCCTTCCTATGTGAGCCTGAACATACGGGACAAGATATTACATAATGCCATGTTAGATCCTGGTGCCTCCCATAACCTCATGCCCAAAGCAGTCATGGAAAGCACGGGACTAGAGTAACTCAGCCTACGGTAACTCAGCAGACATTGAAACAACCTTCTAACTATTACTCACTTAATTTAAGTTCTTTGCTTATATAGCGAGTGCATAAACTGACAGACAACAGAAGAGCTCTCAATATGAAATGCATTTTCCGTTACTAGATGCAGAAACTAATAACCAAAACTTCTCTGATCTTTCTCCTGTTAATCCTGCATATCATAAGTCAGAAAATAGAATTGTAAATCAAGTTGAAGAAAAGAAATCTGGCAGTCCAATGTACATGGCTGGTGACATTGCTTATGTTAATGATTCTCAAATGTTTGATCAATATGTTGACTTATATGATTTCCAAACAGAAGCTAACTTTGCAGAAGATTCAGTTTTTGTTTTCGGGAGGAAGCTCAGTTTCATAAAATTGAGAAAAGTGAGCAGCCATTACAGGTCATCTATAACACTGATAAGGAGAGCCTTGAGAGTTCAAAAGTAAGTGAAGAGTCTCAGACTCTTGACTCTACTTCACTTCAGTCTGTCAAATATAACATTCACATAATTGGAAATCAACAGTTTTTCAGCTTTGATGATGAGGTTGAGGAAGATGGTGAAATTCTTGAGCATATTGTAAATGAGAATCCTTTTCCTGAAATGGTTGAGGAAATCATTTTGGACATAGAATCTTCCTTAACTCTAGATTTGCAGTTACCCAGTTCCATTGAGTTACAAATTGCAGATGAAGAAATAGAGGTTGATAAACACATGGGAGTTGTCACACTATCCTTTCAAGATAATTTACTGTCAAAGTGTATCCCTACCCATCAACCTGATGACCTTCATGCAGTTTCCAGCCCGCCCTATCAAAACACATCAGCTTGGCAAGAGAGCTACACTACAATGTATGATGGTTCTGATAGTTCTAGTGATCATGAGCAAGGGGAAGAGTTGCTTTACCAAGGGGGTCCCAAATATAGTCAAGTGGAAGAAAGAGTACTCTTGAGTGAATCCTATATCTCAAAACCTCTAGATCGGGTATTATTCCAAGATCCATTTTTTATTTTCCTTGAGAAGTCTGAAAGAGTAGTGGGTTCTATCATGAACAAGTTGCTACCTAGAATGAGAAAAACTTAGCATTACTTTCCGGAAACAAACCAAACGGGAGTGGCCTTTTCATTATTTCTGCATCATGAAAAAACTAAACCAGAATCCCCCATGTGATCATCTACTTGATTGGTTGCATTGGAAAGAAGAGTTCACCAAATATATGTTGTGTACAGTTTAGATTAAGATAGAAAGACAATAGAAGAAAATAAGCTCAGCCTTGTGAGCACCTTTTAATTTGTAGTTTGTTTAAAGAAAAAGTGAAAAAACAGAAAATACCAAAACAATAAAAGATAGAAAAGAGGGCGAGTGAAGATAGAACAAAGCCCCATGTTCCAAAAAATAGTCCTTCGGAAAGCGAGCAAGTCTAAATGCCGCTACTAGTACTTCAATGTCTTGTTCAGCTATCTAGCCTAATCATAGTTGAGCATGTTTAAATTTATTTGCTGATAAGTTAGTGAGCGCCAAGATAGTCAACATTGTGTAAGATTGACTTATCACAGAGCTTAGATTAGGGAGAGATTCTGGTTCCACATGCCTAAAACAGAACCAAAGAGAGAAGCGAGGGATAAAAAACACATTGTACATCTTAACCCCGCTTGTCTAGTTTCCTTTGTTGCAGAATAACATTTGTGTGCGGCTTGTCTTTTATACCGCAAATGCATGACAAATCAGATTGCCTAATCCTGATTTGATTATTATTGAAATTTCATGTTGTAGATTAGAGAATGAAATCCTGTCAAATTGCTTAATCTTGACAGTCGATCTAGTTTTAGGTAGAGAAATGAAGGAGTTCATCAGCTTAATCTGAACTCCCGGCAGATATAAGAGTAGAAATAGATAGGTTCATTTTGCAAAAAGAAAAATATGCATTGTCAAAAGGCTGCTAGTTCAAATGCACCAAAGAGAAGAAAAAATGTTAGGAAAGATAGTGGGGTAGGTAGAAGTATCATTGATGTTAACCATGCTGTCACTTTTCAGAAATAACATCAAGAGAAGGGTAAATTTTGCGCCAATGGATAAGGCATTGGTCTTCATAAGCCAAAAATCTGAATTCTGGACACCTCCTGACGAGGAGCTGCCCTCCCCAAATGGAGCCACTGTTAGCCATCAGTATTTTTTACATGTTAGTGATGACTATATCTACAGCTGAGTTTTTTAGAACTGATTTCCTTATGTCAATATGTCATCTAGAAAACCCTCATAAAACTTTTTTCGCCCTTTCTACTTTTCAGTCCACCCATGTCAAAATCAAAACCTCATTATCACTATCCTATCTAGCTTCAGCCCTATTGGTCTGCCCATCAGCTCCAAAAGGAAAAGTCCAACTCTGTTTCAAAAGCCTCCCCTATGTTAGGAAGTGGCGCTTTAAGACATTTCACCCTTGGCAATCATCAAAAAGCCAAAAAGCCTCCATCTACTACAGACCTACCATGACTGACCTCCCACTCTACAAATAAAATTGACAAACAGCTCTAAGTCACGCCACTTACACCCCTAGGTCTCAGCACTGCACAAACCATAGTCTCAAGCTGACTATTAGGTGTTTCACAGTGTTTTATGGATTCTACAGAGGCAGGAAATATAACTTCATCTCAGGAGGAAATGCTTGAGTATACAGTTAGAAGAACAACTGCTTCTAAATGTAACATGAGCCTGAGATATATCTGAAAAACAGAGAGCCACTCATCAAGACCTTATAGCTCTTTCCAGCATGAAAATCACAGTAAGAGAAAGACACCACTGTCACAGAAAACTGGTAATTTGTGATGGCCCAAAACCTCCTTCATTTACAAGCAGAGGGTTAGGGCGCCTCCTTCATCTACAAGCAGAGGGCGCTGGCCAGTATTGACTTAAAGGAAATGAAGAAACCCAGGTTTTCTTTTGACTGAACAAGTGAAACAGAGACTCCAGGTTTTCTGAGTGTGAGTGATGATCATAACAGGGATAGAGTCTGAAGTATGCAAGTTCAAAGGAAAACAGAGTTTGGTCTTGTAAAGGAAGTCATGAGAAGTTTTCAAATCATGTGAAATGATGAAACTTTAGAGAGGCATATCATTGGTAAAAACCATTCTGATCATAAGCAACCTGCTTTTCCACAAGAATAAATTGAAGAGATGCTGGCAAATCATGTCATCACACAGGCAGAAGAAAAGGTGTTTTGTTTTTCAAAGAGCGCTGACCTCCATAGTCACAAAGACTATCTTTCAAATAATTTGTCATAAGATGACCAAAGCAAATGATGACATCTCAGTTCCCCTCAGAGCAATATAGTGAGATAGTGACACTTTGACTAGGGTTGTTCTGAAGCATAGTGGTGATTGCAAGCAGAGGTGCCAATATTGATGTTATTTTTAAGTTGGTTGCTTACCATCATAATCCAAGCAAACCCTTGTCATGCAGCATTATCAAATAATCTTCAGATACTTTGCTCAGTGAAAGGCCTCCTCCATTTATGAGCAGATGGCCAAAGCATTGGATGTTGTTGAAGACTGATTGGTCAAAAGGTGCAGTGGAAGGATACAAAGAAGGAAAATAGAAGTCATTACACAGGTAAAATATGGTGTTTATGTTTCAAAATATATTGTTTTTCCTATCCATAGGAAAATGTCTGTCAAACTATGCCTATAGTGGACAGGAGACAATATTGACTATGCAGGCCATTGATACAAAAAGGGCAGTTTCCTTAGGGAAAGAGGCCACACAGTCACCTCACTGTCACATGCCAAGAAGTCTAAAGGGAACTCCTCTTAAGTAAACAGAGAAATGAAATTTGAATGGATGCAACCAAAAGATGGCACTTACAATCCAAAGAGAAGCCTATAAATCACCTGGAAGCAGAAATTATCAAACAAATTGGAAAGGCAGGTTTGACTCCAACGGGCATTTTACATTGGCGGTTTGGGTCAAGCAAAGCATCAGTCAAAATGCCTCCAGGCAAGGCAATGAGAAGCCAGGTCCACATAAAAGATATGAGCCCATCTCTCACGAGAAGAGATTATTATACATCCATACGCCTTTCCAACTTCCATGGTAAATTTTGCTAGATTTCTGCAGAAGATAGAAGAAGCAAAGGTTTTTCGCCATTAACAGGATTAACACCTTGTCTTTGAGGTCAAAGAATAACATTTCAAGTGGCGGGTCTTGATTTCAAAGAAATTTCTCAGATATGTGTCCAGGCCACAGATCCGTATCATGGCAAAAATGGTTCAAGCAGGCTCATCTTGACATGAGGATTCTGAAGCCTTTCATCAGGTTACTTTGAACATCAGAAGGAGACTCCACTGCTATTCTCCCTTTTTCATATCTCCTTGACAGCTATGCTCCTCTTATGAAAGTCATAATGAAATATTTCACTTGTGAAGGGAGGTTTGATCGAATTTATGCCTACCATGTCCGATTATTGATGCATTTTACTAGAAGCAGGCAACTAAACCTCCCTTACTTTTTGTTCAAGAGCATAGAGAAGATGGCATCTACTGTCCAGAAGAAGGCCCCACCTCTACAAATCCCTTCCCTTTTTCATCATTCTTTGATCAAGATTATCTTCCTACACCAGCTAGAGAAGAAAGAGGTTCCATGGGATTTATTCATCAGCCATCCAGATTTTTCTACTGTTCCTCCTGCCCATATTTCTCCCACTCAGCCTGTCCATCGCCCGGTACCTTTGTCCAGTAGGCCTACTCCTAGAAGGCTCATGATGTCTACTGGACAATCAAGTCAACAAGAGGAGAGAGATGAGCAGCAGCAGTTAGATGATGAGGAACAGCAGCAAATAGAAAGTGAAGGACAGGAGGTCCAAGATGAACAGCAGCAGGTACAAATTGAGGAACAGCAGCAGACAACAGATAAGGAACAGCAGCAGATGCAAGATGAAGAACAACAAGTTGGGCAGGAAATTGAGACACCTCTTGAGCCACAAATTGAACAAGACATTGATGAAGAGAAGCAAGCTAATATTGGCGAACAGGGGCAGCAAAGTGAACAGCCAGAAGAAGATATCCAGCAGCCTCAAGAAGAGCAGCAAGTTCAGGAAGATGTCAAAGGTAAATCAGTTGTGCATCCTCCTCTCAAAATAACAAAGCTCAGCACAACAAGGAAAAGAGGGGCTAAAGCTGCCACCTAAACAGTGACAAAGATTGTTCCTAGCAAGAGGAAATCGCCCAAAAAGACACCTTCTAGCATGCCAAGGAGGAAAAGCGCCAGATTGGTTTTCAAAGGTAAAAGCAAAGTTGGAGAAAGTACAAAGCATGGAGGTGAATTAGCTATCATCCCTATCCAAAGCGATGACAGTGATAATGAGGCCCGCCTTCTTGAAAATCTCCTAATCCATAAGGAAGGGAAAATTGAGGCATTAGAGGAGGATCTTCAAAGGGCAAGGAATTTCAACCACTTCTTGGAGATTGAAAACAAACAGATGAATGTGCACACTGCTGTTCATGAGGCACGGGCGATCAAATATAAAAATGAGGCAGCTAAGGCGCAAGCGAGAATAGAAGAGCTCATTGGAGAGTTTGATGAGGAGGAGGAGGAAGACCAGCCTAGGCGGAAGAGGCCTAGGACCATCGGGCTTAAAAGAGCCTTGGAAAAGCAGAGAGCAGAAGAGCAAGCTCATCTCCAAGCCTTTCCTCTCACTGCACTCCTTGAGCAGGAAATTGAAGAAAACAAAGAGGCATGGTTTGAAAGAGCTAACAAACATTTGGAAATGAAGCTTGAGAGGGCGAACAAAGATTTAGAGCTGCAGAGGAAGAGGACACATCACTTCCAAAGGCTAAATCAGTTTTCCCGGCGCAAACTAAAGGCAGCCCAAGAGAAATTGAAGAAGGCAAAGGGGAAGCGCCTAGCACGGAAAGAAGGGAAAAGCATATCAGCCCTTGATATTTTGGCCTCAGCTTCGGAGCATGTTGCTATGGACCCTTGAGGGTCATGCATGCCAATTTTGGGCCTTTTTCGGCAACTTTTTTTTTTTTGGCATTTTTTGGGTTTTTGGCCGAAAACTCATAATTTCGCCATTTCAGTTTGATGAGTTGTCAAGGGAGGAGGATGATACCGATGGATGCCATAATTCTATGAGCAGGTCTCCAGCGATTTTCAGGGCATTTGGAGATCATTCGCCCCCTCAAATTGGCGAAAAACGCCCTCTTTTTGCACATTCTGCCCGCCATATCAGCAGTCTGCTATTTCCTGGTTTTTTACACACAGGTACAGTTTTGGATGACTTCCAGGCCTCAGATTGAGATGGTTTTAGTTGCGCTGGAAAGTAGACATAGAGAGCTTTCTAACGAGCTATCATGAGCCTCGTTTCGACATCGGGAAGGCTGCCAATTGCCCCCAGCAAGTTAGGGGACCTTTTTCAGACATAAATATGAAGTATTTTTGTAATTTTTGAACCTCAAAAATCTGCTTTTCCCAAATGTGCGTTTAGCTATTTTTACACTTGGGAAATGATGTAAAGTCAATATAATTTCCGTTTTTAACAGTTTTTAGATATTTTATGGGATATTTTGTGCCTTGGGCTTTGCAAAGCCTCAAGGACAAGTTTAGATATTTTGACTTGGCCAATGGGATAGCTAGTTGCTCCATGAGGTTTTCCTCCCTCAAGCCTATTTATTCCATGGGTTTCATTGTACATCAGAGGCTGAAATTGAGAGAAGAATCAATATATTGGTCATATGAGCTTTGAAGAACATATTTGTGTTATGATTTTTGGATTGCCTCTTGGATGCTTTTGATGAATGATGAAGGATTGGTGATGGATTCCATGACATGGTAGAATGGTATAGTGTTTCTTGCTTTGTTGTTGTCTTCTAGTTTTCATTCATGATACATGCTTCTTGCTGCTATAGACCAGTAGAGATTAATTTTGAGATATGCCCATGGAGGCACCTCAAAATTCCTGAATCTTCATAGCTTTATGTTTTCTTCTTCCTTAGTTATACTAAAGAATTCTTAACTGCTCTTTAGTAACTTAAGGTATTGTTGCTAGTTTTATTCATAAGTTCTATGTATCTTGAGTAGGATGTATGGTGTGCCCTGCCTACCTATGATTTTCCATAGTTCTGTCCATAAAACTATCTCTTTGACTGATTAGCTTATCATCTTGTTGAACTAAGGAGGCCTAGTCCCGATCTAGCCCTTTGCCTAAAACTATGAAAGCTTGTTTGTCCAAGTGCCCAATAACTTAAAGACTGTGTTTAGGCGTTCCGGCATAGTTTATGAGTTGTTAGTCCTTCTTATGTGTTTTCCCCAAAGTCTGATAGCCATTTCCCAAAGTTAGAGGGTCTTATACTTCTATGTATGGCTGGAATGTTTGATTTCTATGTATTAATTAGCTCATAGCTACATTTAGCATGATTAATGGCTTGCTATAACATGTTTATGTCTTCTATCAACTAGTTACACTTGAAATCCCTCGTCTTTCACAAACTTGATGTCCATTTACTCCATTTTTCCCAAAGGTCCTTTCTACCTTGAATCAAATCGGCCCTACAGCAGCCTTACATCATCATCTCATAGCTTCCTTGACCTGTTTGACCCCATAGCCTAATTGATCTGACTTCTTGTTATCCATTTTTATATCTTTGATCAGTTTTATCCCTCACAAACTTAAAAAACCAAAAATCAAAAAACTCACTTCATAACTAGCCTAATATCAGAACACCATAAGCAAACACACCGATATCCTTTACACAAATAGAGAGAGCCCTCTCTGAGTCCAGGAAGGCTAGGTCCTTGGGCTCCAAAGCTTGGTTTGATGTTACATCGTCATTTGGCTTACCAATCGGCCAAATCACGGGACCCTAACGGGAGGCATGCTACTACTTGCATAGTTTGGCAACGGCATAGACCCTACACCTATATTTGAACCACTTAAGGGAAAAGTATTAACAATAGGTTGTCCTATTTTTCCTAAGGATTGCAGAGGAAGTGAAATGTTCCCTGCTACCTGAGTGCTGGTGACACTGCCCCCTGGCATAGAGGCCAAGGGGTTTGAACTCAGCAGAGGGTTCCAACCGAAAGGGTTGCTAAAAGGTACCGAAGTAGTCATACTCGTGGGAGGAGCTACCGTGGGTCCCAACGTGGTCACGGTAGAAGTAGATGCCGAAGGATTCGGTAAGCTACTGACAGTTGTGATGACCATAGGGTTGGGAATAGGTATATGTTGACTACTGGAGTTACCCAGTGATGGCATAGAACTGACCACCGGTGGGGAGGATGGTGGCGAACCTGGGATGGTTGCCATTGGCATCGACTCAGTGGATGCTGGTGGTGAAATGGATGTTGGTGCGGCCGAAGACATATCTTGGCATGGTGGAATCTGAATTATCACAGGCCCCAACGGATCAGTGAGCGGAGGATTGTAATGAGGTACAACCCCTTCAATGAAAGGGTCCTCCGGAAATTTTGGGTGATATGAGGCTATGTGATAATCAATATTAGTCAGTGGAGACTGCTCTTCCATAGAAGGCACAGGGTCACCAAGGTTTAGTTCTTCCTCAATAGTTAGAGCAGGTAGAACTTGCTGTCGTCTAGAAAGACGGCGTGGGTCGGGGGACGTCACGGTGACCTGCTTATTTTTAACAAATTTTAATAAATTGTGATGTATTAGAAAGTCTCAGTGACATTAACCACACACCTAAAAAAGAAAAAAGACTCTCTAAAATCAATCAGCAAGTAGCCAGAATAGGGTGCCCTGTCTGAGTACTACCGTTCGCTGGTGATGAAATCCAGTATCACAATAGTATACAGAGAGGGTTGGTCGAAAGTACAGTTACAGTCACTTTAGAGCTTCGCCCGAACCTCAGACGATAGGTGTAAGCACTCTCGTGAAGACGAGTACCCTCCTAAAGACCGAAGACAGAGTGGGTCCGTCTGTTTCAGGTACCAGGACAGCCCGTCCCAGTCACCTTGTGTAAGTCCCTAAAAATTATGGCCACTAAAGATACCTCAAATCACAGACATCATCAGGGGGGTCCACGGTCAAGGACAGTGTGCTATATGGGAAGAATACCTAGATCCCCAATCTAGTTTCGACATCCCCGAAGGGAACCCCAATATATAACACACCCACCGGATGCAGTCGAAGGCAGGCTACCTTCTTGTGCACCCAAGTGTTGTCTCACGCTGAGCTCCGGTAAAGGAACGGTCCCGATAATATGAGTGCAGTAGGATTTCGCTCGTTAATGACTCTAGTTTCAAGTTTTGAGATCTTGGGTAGTTTTCTCACTGCTCCTAACCCAAGATCCTAGCCTGAACTACTGTTTGTGTGAGTTCAAAAAAGAGTTGATTGATTTTATTATCGCTTTATTCTTAGTGTACTTGATTATTAGTCTTGCGGAGGGGGAGTGGATGTATGAAATGTGATGAGACTCTGACTCAAGAAACCATGCAAAACATGCTCTAGATATTAAATTCGATGAAGAGTGTTTCTATAGGGAGAGGTTTCTTTTCAACATCCATGCACTAACATTCAAATAGCTCAGTTCAACTTTTAAAGATTCAGACTTCTATCTACCTCTTTTAAACAGTCTATGAACTGGAAATTTCAGAATAAACTCAGCTAGATGCAGAAAAATAATAATAATAAAAAAAATTCTCTTAAAAAGTAAATGCTTTGGACACTGAATTTTCAAACAAGAGAAACAAATAGAAATGCCAGCTTAGCAGACAAGCACAGGGATTCAGTCAGCGAAAGGTACTAATGGCCAAAAAAATCTGCAACTAAAACACCGTCACAATAGTGAACATCAAGGTTTTGGTTGAGTAACACTCTGTCTGTGAGTAAAGACAGCGACTAACACACTGTATTTAGTCAGAGATAGTGTTATAATGCACTGGACAACCTACAGAGGTAGAGTTAGCCAGGGAAAAGTTTTTCAGTTGGTCAAACAGAAACAGGATTGAACTCTGCGAGCGTTTGATATGTCTACTGGGCATCAAAAATGGTCAGAAGGGTCTGTGAACAGAGGAAAGAAGAGAGGAGGGAAGAAATAGTCCGGAAACTATGGGGAAACTCCCCAGCAGAGTCGCCAATTCTGCTATAGGGTAAACTGCTTGGGTTGTTGGTTTTCGAATATCCCTCTCAGGGCTTTCCGGTGCCCGAGGCAGACAATAAGATTAGCTGTGATGTTCACAAAGATGGCATGAGCATGTTCATATTAACTTAAAATAACTTGATGGAATGCGATAGAGAATTACCTCTTTGACGATCTCGGAGTCCCTTGGAGAGCGCTAGGCAGCGAAACAAGAGTCCTTCTTCGCCGGCTCCAAATCTTAGTCCTGCAATCAGTCAAAGCACCCGTGCAATTCCTAACATAACATATATCCTATCAATCAAGTCAATATATAATGAACTTCTAGATTATACAAATCTGAGCCATTCATATCATGCAATGTAAATTTTCAAACAATAATGACAATATTAAGCATTGAATGGACAAAACGAACACATTTCTATTGATTTTGAAAGAAGGAGGATTACAACCATCGGTTGTACCAAGCCCTCCTCAGTCTCCCAATCTCTTTTATCTCTCAAGTGAAGAAGTCCAAGTCAACAAGCTCTCTAGGAACCTCTTTTACTCTTGGCCTTCACAATATAACACTATTCTCTATTCCACAAGTATGCCAAAACCTTTAGCAATCCTTCGACCTCCAATTAAGAGCCTTCAGCTCCTTCTTATAGGAGAGGGAGAAATCCATTGTTGCCTTTCTCTTTCCACTAGTTTGGAATGGAAAAAACTTAGATGTTTCTTTAATATCTATGCTTTTGCCTCCTTTGGAGTTCATTCTTGTTATAGTAATGACCAATAATGAACTGGTGCTCTGCAGTTTCTTTTGTGAACTGACTCTCTTGTGAGGGAAAGCCGGAGATTCAAATCATACTCCGCGGGCTTTTCCTGATTCAAACTTAAAACACGGGTAACGCTTCCCTCCAGTGTAAACCGAGCGTTTCCCTAGCCACTAACGCGGCCCATTCACTGATTGACTGCGTTATAACGCTCTTGTGTTGTTATAGATAGGTGTTACCCTATCAGAAATAGGTTTAATTTAGGTCTTTGTACTCCTTCCATATTTGTCTTCCCTTCTGAGCTGATGAGGAGGTATTTTGACCTGTAAAACTAATCTTTTTTGCACAAATTTTAATCCTACAGTCCTCTAACTGAGTTTGAACGATATTACAATGATAATGGTTCTTCCCAGTGGAGTATTAAGGTCTGTTGAGGATTGTGGAGTCGCCAAGTGGAATTTTTTAGCTCTTTTGGAGGTAAAATTTTTTATGGTCCACCACCACATTTATTGAATTCCAATTTGAAATATTTTTGGGTTTTCTGAGTTATTTTTCAGTTGTGTGGTTTCTAAGAGTTTCCTAAATCTATTTCAAAACTTAGCTATGGTTGTGAGACAAAGATAGTCTACTCTTATGGCTAAGCTACTTGATTCTTCAAGGTAAGATAAACTCTTATGAGAATCCTAGGGTTTGCCTAGTTTTTCACTGATTCAAACAAGTTTCATCATGATTACCATCACTTGGTAGTGCTTGAAAAGGCTGCTTTTTACTCACTGCACAATGTTCTTGAAATTATGATTTCTGAGGTCTTAAAAGTATTTATGATGAAAATAACTCACAAGTTCCCTAGCGGAGTCGTCGGAAATGTTAGCTCCCTAGCAATCAGCAAGATTGGAAAAAGTCTGACTGCAGGGAGAACATTTTTTCAACCACTTTGGGATTCAAGGATCTAGCCCTCCTGAATCTGGAGAGGGATCTCTCCAATAAGTGCAAAGATGGATTTATCTTTAAGGTTTTGGGTAATGATATTAGGCTAGTTATGAAGGACAAGGGTTTTTGTTTATTTTGGATGGTTGAGCATGATTATTATTTGAGTGGAAAGTCCTAAATGGAAAAAGTTTCAAAGGTGAGAAGTTGCAAGCAAATAGAACAAGCTTCGGCCAAAAAGATGGATAATTGCAGGTTTTAGTCCATTGGGCTATGGAGTCATAATAGGATTTAATTGAAACAATCAGGTTCAAGCATGGTCCATGGGGAAAGTCATCTATGTCTAAGGATCTCTTTAAAGTTTGATTTATGGAATTAAATGATACAACAAGAAGGGGAATTAAAAAAATGAAGAACAAAGAGCAGCCCAAGATCTAATAAGTACTTTGAAACTAGCCATCTTTTGACATACACTTAAGAAAAACATACAAGTAACCCAGGATCTGGTAAGTACTTCGAAACTAGCCAGCCTTTGATAAACTTTCAATAGAAAAAACATTTAAAACACAAGGGAAACACAAATGATAACAAAGAATCTCGTAAGATCTGGTAAGTACTTTGAAACTAGCCAGCTTTCAACACACTCTAAGGGAAACTTTCAGATAGTCTTTGGGGATAAAACTAGGACCAGGGCTCACCATATCTTCCTTAGTTCATCTCTAC
Organism: Pinus albicaulis; assembly: GCA_034641835.2. Classification (NCBI taxonomy): domain Eukaryota; kingdom Viridiplantae; phylum Streptophyta; class Pinopsida; order Pinales; family Pinaceae; genus Pinus; species Pinus albicaulis. Next base: position 1,015,867,243 of record CM076574.1, on the reverse strand, counting down.
TTAACATAAACTGAAAATAACATTAAGAAACAATATTTAGATAAGACAGTAGGATGAAGGAACACCAGCATTCCTAACTGCTCAAACTGAATTAAATCATTCCTAAATAACACAAATTGGAAGAAAACATTTAGATAAAGCTTATCATTCAGAGAAGGGTATTGATATATAGTAAATCCTAACTCTATGCTTGCTGTTCTTTATCAGAGAAGATGAAAAAAGTGAAAACAGAAATAAAATAACGATTTACAGTAAGAAAAACATCACCGTCGACATAGACCAGGATCCCATAAATCAACTTGTATTGATGCTTCAAACCAGTTACAACTTTAAGTCCAGTGTTTCAGGTTAGAAATCATCTTCACTTCTCAGCCTAACTATTCTATCACAAGCAGAGCTTCAAGAGCCTTTGAACACTATTTACAATCAGAAGTTTGGAGCACAAGTATATTTCAAAGTTCTGCAACCAACATTTTCTCATCTTCTATAGAAGTATTTATAGAAGGAATGAGGAGGTGGGATTTGATAAAAGATCTCCCGGGTCAATTAATACAGATTAATGCTTCTCAGCCTTTGATGGGCTCGAGGGAGAAGTTTACAAATGTTTGTCTGTATTAATTGTTTTACATTTAAGATTTAAGCTCGGTGGGAGCTTTTGTTGACTTTAAGACTTTGTTTCATGATATAATAACTCTGCTGATATTTTACATTAAATTCCTTTGGCAGAATTAACTGTTTGGTTGCACTGAGGAAAGTATCTTTTCTTTGATCAATAACTTCGGCCTCTGTTTGAATGCTTTGAGGTAACAGGTGGCTTTGTGGTAGCTGAGAGGAATCAATTGGCCTCTGTTGTGGCAGTGGAGGTCTTTTTGTCTGAATATATTTGATTTGTCTTTAATTTTGTTTTAATTTAATGGATTAGGCTTTTGATAATCAATCTTAGGTTGTAATCAATTAAACTATCGAATTCATCTTCAATCCTTTGTTTCTGCAGTGGTAGGTCTTCAACACTGATACTCTTTTGATTGTGATTTCATTCACGGTGTCTTGTTGATGTGCAGTGCCGCACAGGGCTCATAGGGAATCAATGCCCATGAAGCATTGATAAAATGTTAGTTTGAACCCTGAGAATAGATTCTCTTTGATGAATCAAAGGCATAGGAATCGTCATTCCCAACCTTTGGCTTTTCTTCAATATAATGAAAAAAACCATCAAACACCTGTAAAAAACAATAAAGATGAATAAAATCCTATGTTATTGGGTAAACTGCTTTAGAGGTTGTGGGGAAGGAGCGTGGCCGTTGGATGGAAACATCCAATGGTGGAGATCTGTGAGAGGAGGTAAAAAGGAGAGCAGAGGGAGCTTTTAAGTCAGATCCGTCGATCTGCAGAGATTCTACGGTCAGGATTAATCGGGAGGATTCATAATGCAAAAGGTCATATTATGGAGAAATGGCGGAAATATAAAGAGATAAGGTTAAAAACCTTAGGCGGAGGAAAAAATGAATTAAAACACCAAATGGGTTTCGAGAGGAATATGAGCCGTCGGATGAGTTTGGCTCATAAAGATCAATGGTTGAGGAAGCGCGCGATGAATCACAAAGGAAAAGAGGGAAAGTGGTTTCGGGGATGAAAACCACGTGTTTCGCGCGGCAAAATGGTAGGGAGGTAGTTTTTCCTTTTAATGCAGATAATTTATGGGGGGCTAACAATGGCTCCACATGGGGATGGCTTCTTCTTGAAGGAGTCAAGAATTCGGAAAATGATCTTTGGTGTAGGCCAGATGCCTACTGCTTGACTCATTCCTTTCTTTCTTTGATCAACTGCCACAAACTATGAAGACATCATATCAGCAGTAAAATTTCTCCCAAACAACTACCTACCCATACTAAAGTCCTAACATTTTTTCTTCTTGGGTGCATTTGGACTTGCAGACCCTTTACATCATCAATTTTTACAAACAGGAAAATAAACCTATTCTACTTCTACCCTTATTACTCCATGAGACCAGATTAGACTGTTGGTCTCATAGCTTCTCTACCTAGTCTAATATCTGCTAGGATTAAACTATCTAGCAGATTTCTTCTCTACATTCTAAGACAAAAATTGAAAATCAGTCAAACTAGGATTAGACAGTCTAGTTTGCTGGACGTTGCAGAAATCAAAACAACTAACTACATGCTCACAAACTGAGCTTTATTTCAGACTTCCTACCTACCCTACTCTAACTGGAAATCTCTGATGCTCTAGGTAATACAATAATGCCAATGCAGCCAGTCAAGCAACAACAAAAAAGGATATGAGCATTGGCTGCCTGTCAGAGATCACCACAGGGTGCTCTGCATGTGGTTCTTCAAAACTAAGGCCACCTACAGTGGTGACCAATTCTGTTGCATTTGGCTCTTGCGAAAGATCAATGCTGGAGTATTTGAGCCAATTAGGGCCTCCATATATTCTGCCACAGGATCAATCAGCACATGATGTAAACTTTTTTCTTCAAAGCCCACTAGGATTGATAGGCTGTTTGTATCCCGGGCAACTTCAATCACTGCATCTGTAGTGAGGCCTTTGTAATCAAACTCCTCCTCTTCCTGATTGGGAGTATTTGGCGCATGGGCATCAACCAGGAATACCTCCTCTTCCTCTGGATCAAGACAAAAATGTCTGTGGGAAAGAAGGTCTCGCTCATCTTCAATGCAGCCTGAGCTAGAGGGCTCATTATATTCGACCGTGCTATCCTCTAGAAATGCAGGCTGGTCCTACTGGAACTTTGCGAAAAATTTAACATATTCTTGAGCGGGGGTTTCTTTTATTACCTTAATCCTTTCGGGATAAGGCTCCAGATATTCATTCCGCTCAAGGTCTTCTTCAAATCTTTCTTCCTCGTCCTCAGCGCTGGAGAGTCGCTGGCTTCCGTCTTTTTGGAAAATATAACTGATGTTTGGATATAAAATAGAGAGAAGACTCAACTAATCTTCGTCTGCTATCATGCTTTCAATGCCTTCTCCATCAGTATCATAGATAGCCTGCATTGACTCATCATTTTCTTGAAGTTGATGGTCGTGTTCTTCCTTCCATGAATCTACTGATGATGGCCCTGCAAGCTCAGTTTCCCTCTGGAAAAAATCATCATCAGACAGATCAGCATGAGAGAATGCATAATTAAAATCACAGTCACCCATCAAATCTTCGGGGCTCTCGGCAAGTCTTTCCTCACAGAAAACTGCAAGTTCATTTTTTGATTCAAGCTCTGGTCCGTCATGCATGTTTGGCATGTGGCTTCTGTCTTGCAGAGATCTGGTTCGTCTTTCTTGAGGGCAAGGAACAGGTCTTTCCCAATCATCATTTCTGGTTTCGGCCTCGTATTCTTCTTCTTGTACACTTAGCCAGGATTTGGCAATCTCTATCAGTCTTTCCAGCTTGTTCTCTAAAGAGACCTGCACTATTTGCTTTGTTCGGTCCTTCCTTGCCGCTTTTAATCTTTCCTCCCTGCACTTTACATTATATTCGACAGTGACCGCTGTATTCTGCATTTCCTCCAGGTTCGAAGGTTCTCTTTCCCTTATATGGAATTCCACCTCGGGGTCAAACGAACTCGGATAGTGCAATAAAGCCCATCCCAAAGGTGGATTTATATCAGAAGGTATTGCATCATATACCTTATTGAACCTGGCTGAAAACTCTTGCACTGTCTCTGCCAGCTGCCTTCTCAAATTTTGATATTCTTCTAGGATAAGAAGAACATTCTTTGGGGCTGCCCATCTGTCAAGGAAAACTTGAGAAAATTGATGAAAGCAGAAAATGCTCGCTGCCGGAAGGTTTTTGAACCAGCTCTTAACATTTCCTTGTAATGACAAGGCAAACATCCTAATGCACACATCATCTTCTTCTATTTCATACAATTCGAGTAAATCCTCGAGGTTTTGCACATGTTCCTCAGCAGTGGACCTTTTATTTTCTCCATCGAAAAGAGGCAGCTGGTTTATAAGCTCTGCAGGAAGGGGTTGGAAAATAAGAGGTAAAACCAAAGGCTTATATCTTTCTATGACCTTCGTAGGTGTAGGTGGTGTAATAGGAGGCTCATGGCTGCTTGAAGCTTCTTTAGGAATGGGGGATATAACATGAGGCTCTTGTCCCACCGGTTTCTTCACAGGAGTACAGGTCTGCTCACGGTCTGAAGACTGAGGCTTGAGATCTTCCCCATACTCATTGTGGGTCTCATCTCTGGATACTTGATTTGTCTTGAAGTAGGACAGAACATAGTGGTAGACAAAGACAATGAATTCTTTAAACCAAATCCAACCAGTATGCTCTACCCTTCTATGAGGTCTGGCCATATTTCAGGTTCTTCCTCCAGTGGAGTCTTTGAGGATTATGGAGGGTGGAGTCGCCAGGTGGATGTATATGAACATTTGAAGTAGGATGTTTTCCACCATCAGCAATGTGAATGCCAATCTAACCAGAGATCTTGGGTCTATGAGTGCCTAGGAATGTTTAAGGTGAAATGCACTCGCTCCCCAGTGGAGTTGCCATTATGTTGGGATTCCCATGTTTTGGCCAAATTGGCAAGACCAAAATATGAGACAACATCAAAACCGCTTTGGGGCCCTAGGATCTAGCCCTCCTGGACCTGGAGAGGGATCTCTCCAATGAAACAAAGAATGATATATCTTTGAAAGCTCAAATTGAGATATTAGGCTAGTTATGAAGTACAGAGGGGGGTTTAAAATGATTTGGTTGGTTGGTTGCTGAGTTGGTCATGAGATCATGGACTGAGAAAGTAATGGGAGGAAAAGGAACAAAACAGCAGGATGCTTCAGCAAAAATAATAGGTCGAGAAAGTGCCATCCATTGGGCTATGGAGTCATGAGAGGTAATTACATGCAACAACTAGCCAAGGCTTTCAAAGGGCAAGTCATCTACACTAAAGGATATTTTTAGATAGATGATGGAATGGAACATTAAGGAAAGAAAGTGAGAGAAGGAAAGCAACCTACTTTCTGTCTATAGATCAGGTCAGATGTCATTTAACTCCAAACCTGCTTGGACATACTCAAAGGCAGCTCTCAAGGGAAGGACAAAGGGGCAGCTTATAGATCGGACCAGAGATCATTTAACTCCAGGTCAGCTTTAGCATGCTCCAATGGAAAAACAGAGATAAGTTTAACAAAGGGATCTTAGAAAGTCTAGCTGGTTGCACAAGGATCCTAGTGGACAGGGCTAACTCCAATCCCCAGTGTTCCCAAATCTTCCAGCATAAACTCAACAAGAACATCTAAGAACTGATTCATTTAATTCATACATCAGCTAGCAGGCAATAACATCTACTATGCTGGTTAAACCGAGTGAAAACACTTCTCAGATAAAACATTTCAGAAGATAAACATAAATGGCATGGAGAGCAGGAACATAGGGTACCTAACAAGGGTAAATCCTATGTCAAACATCTGATGCAAGCCAGCAGATAATGAAACAATATGAAATGTAATAAACAAAGTTGGAAGAACATCACCAAAAGTAATAGACCAGGATCCCGTGAAATGTGCTTTGATTAATTGATGCAAAACCAGTCATGTACACTGAGCTCAATGACTAATACATCCCAGACTTCTCCTCCCAGCCTATTACACAATGACTACTTTGCTACTCCCTCCCATGACAGTTCTAACAGTCCAACATGAATCCCTCTAACAGCAAATCCTCAACAACTGGACAACAACCTTTACATTATGTTCTCGGGAATTCTTATAGGAGAAGAAGTGAAAACAGGAATAGATGAACAATTAAATGAGCCTCATTAAGACAGTAAGGCGGAAGTGTTCACGCCCATACCACTGAATGGCAATCAAAATTCGCTGTGTGTACTCTGTAGGCCGTTTGGGAACCTCTGTCAGGTCGATTTTGACCTACTCGAGTATGTGTTGAAATTTGGTTACCGGAGGACAGGTGGTTCCCTAAGGCTTTGATCTTTAGCCTAGGGAAAAGTGTCCAAAAGAATTTAATTTCTCTCCTAAAGTGACTTTATAATTTTATAAAGTCAAATCTAATTTAAAAGTGACTTTAAGTGATAAAGTTACTAAAGTCTAATTTTAAAGTGACTTTAATAAAGTTAATGTAAAATTAGAAAGGAAAAGTGACTTTGGAAATAAATGACTAAGTGGGTCTTTATTAAAGTGGGGTGAATTAAAAAATAGAAAGTGAGATTTAAATGAGCATTTAATCTCGGCCCTAGATCTCAATCTATCTCAGCCATTGGATTTAGGGATTCCCCAAAAGTCACTTAGGGTTAGGTTAAAGGAGGAAAAGGAGGAAAAGGTCATTCATTCTTTCATGAGCAGATTGAGAGAAGGAGAGCAAGAGAGCAAGGGAGATTTCTGGGCAGTGAGGAGGAGGAGGCAGCAACTTGGCACACATTCCAAGGCAGGATTTCAGCAAGTCCGTACAGCTGAGTTTGGCACACATCCCAAGGCAGATTTTGGCACGATTTTCTAGAAGACCGTACAGTAGTCTTTTGGCACATTTTCCAAAAGGCCGTACAGCAGTTTGGCACAGATTTCGAGGCAGCAGAGGGTTGGTTTAGTTGGCACGAACTTCGAGGCAGGCCGTACAACAAGTGGCTGTCCTCTTGCACGAATTTCGAGACAGATTTCGTACAACAAGGTTTTGCTGTTCTTTTGGCACGAAAATCGAGATCCGTACAACAACATTTATTGCTGTTTTGCACAGAAATCGAGGAGGCCGTACAACTGCATTTATTGCAGATTTTCTGGGCACGAAAATCGAGGAGGCTGTACAACATTTATTGCTGTTCTGTTTTTGTTGTTTGCACATTTTCCGAGGCGGTGGTTAAGCACGGAAAACGAGATAAGTTGTAAAGTTTATTTGCTGATTTTTGCTGAATATTTCTCTCACTGTAAAAAGCATTTTCCAGAAATAAGAAGGAGCTTTCGAACTGGTTTTCCCCAAGAGTTGTAGGGGGTTTTTCCAGGGTCACTTTTCAGCAAAAGTTATTTTCCAGTTTGTTAAATGTATGGATATGGGAAAGGGCATTTAACTATTTTGGAGTAATAAGGTGAAAAACTGAAAACCAGGGTGGGAAACTATAAATTTTTACATGGTATCAGAGCTTGAGTGCTGAAGGGCAGTTTGGGACAGCAAGGAGGAAAATTACAGCCTGCTGATTTTTCACTCAGAAAATTCCAGCAAGCTGATTTTTCACAAACAACAGTTTTACCTTTACTACAACAGTGCTATTTTTCAGTTTTAGGACAACAGGATGTCTTTGGGACTGAGGGTGGAGGATAGGTTGGATGGGCATTCCAATTATAGCATTTGGAAGGAGAGAATGCAGAGTATCTTTAAGGAGGCAGAAGTCTGGGACATTATGGTGCATACCACACAGAACCCTGTAAATGTGCCTACTGATGCTACTCAGTTGGCAGCATATAATAAAAAGAACAACAAGGGTAAGATACTGATTCTAGACGGAATCAAAGACCATTGCATTCCTCATGTGAGAGGAAAGAGAAATGCTCATGAGATGTGGACAACATTGTCTAATCTCTACCAGAGTACCAATGAGAACCGGAAAATGGTCCTGAAGGAGAAGCTGAAGACCATTAAGATGGGAAATGATAGTGCAGCTGGATATCTCACAAAGATTACTAATGTGAGAGATGAGTTGGCAGCAATTGGAGAGGCCATTCCACCCACTGAGTTGGTGCGGATTGCAGTGAATGGCCTCCCCCGTTCATGGATGAATTTCGCTGATGGGGTTTGTGCACGTGAGACCCTTCCAACATGGGAGAGGTTTTGGGATGATTGCATTCAGACAGAGATCAGGAAAGGTCAGCTTGGGGCAGCCAAGCCAGTTGAGCAGGATGAGGATGTAGCACTGTTGGCAGGACGCAAGAAAGGCAAAGGGAAGAAGCAGGCTTCCACAAGCAATGGTGGGGGCAAAGGCAAAGGTAAAGGTAAACGGGATAACTCACAGAAGGACTATTCCAAAGTGAAGTGTTGGAATTGTCAGAAGATGGGACACTATGCAGTTGTGTGTCCGGAGAAGAAGAAGAAGAAGGGGAAGAACCAGAGCATGGCAGCTTCAGCAGAGGTTGAAGACTTTGCAGATCGCTTTGACCGGGAGTTTGGGTTCATTGTGTGTGAGTCTTCTAGTGCAGGATTATCTGCCATAGAGGTTCAGAGGGAGCATGCATTTCCCTCGATTAGCGGAGCATCTTCGGGTATCTGGTATGTGGACAGTGGGGCTTCATGTCACATGACAGGAGTCCGTGAGTACTTCTCAGAGCTTTCAGAGAGTGGCACTGATATAGAGGTAGTACTCGGTGATGACAGAGTTGTTAGAGCAGTCGGTGTGGGAACATTGACATTTCAGAGGGAGTCTAAACCTCCCTTGAAAGTGTCGGATGTTCTTTATGTGCCAGGGATGAGGAAGAACCTCATATCCGTCTTAGCTTTGGAGGACAGAGGATATGAGGTACTGTTCAGGGGAGGACAGGTGTTGATGTATCCCAGGGGCACTCCAGCTGATTCAGCTAGAGTGATAGGTGTACGCCATGCAAAGGTGTACAAGTTTGCATTCCAACCCCTTTTGGCATTGAGCAGTAGTACCGACAGCAGAGCTAGCAGTTCTGAGTTGTGTGAGATTTGGCACCGCAGGATGGGGCACATGTATCATGGAGCCTTGAGGACTTTGCGGGATATCACTACAGGTGTGCCAGATTTCAGTACTGATCACTTTGATACTTGCAGAGGATGTGCGATGGGCAAGTTTGCCAAATCCCCTTTTCCCAGCAGTGACAACAGAGTGACTGGGATACTTGATTTGATTCATTCCGATGTGAGCGGTCAGATGTCTCATGTTTCCTTGAGTGGATATGAGTACTATGTGTTATTCATTGATGATCACTCTAGGAGGACCTGGATCTATTTCTTGAAGACCAAGAGTGAGGTCTTCAAGCAGTTTCAGGAGTTCAGAGCTCTTGTGGAGACACAGACATGTCGGAAGATCAAGTCCCTGAGGTCGGACAATGGGGGAGAGTACACCCTTGGAGAGTTTGTTGACTATTGTGCGGAGGCAGGCATTAGGAGGGAGCTCACTGTTCCTTACAACCCCCAGCAGAACGGGGTTGCGGAGAGGAAGAACGGATCCATCGGAGGGGCTGCCAAAGCCATGTTACATGATCAGGGGTTGCCATTGTTTTTGTGGGCAGAGGCCTGCAACACAGCTGTTTACTTGCAGAACAGGAGTACGCATCGTGCCTTGGGGCACATGACTCCGGAGGAGGCTTTTTCTGGGAAGAAGCCTGATATGGGTCATCTTCGTATCTTTGGGTGCATGACATACTCCTACATACCCCAGGAGAAGAGGACCAAACTAGAGCCCACCGCAGAGAAGGGTATCTTTGTGGGCTACAGTGAGACCTCCAAGGCCTTTCGGATTTACATTCCTGCACAGAGGAAAGTTGTTGTCGGGCGGGATGTGAAGTTCGAGGAGGACAGGGCCTTCAGGAGGTCACGGGAGTTAGAGTATCTGGATCAGCCAGACCCTCAGCAGCAGTTGAGTCAGTCACAGGGATCCAGTGGGCAGGGATCAGGAGGATCCGGAGGTACATCTATGATGATGTCAGGTCCGTCAGTGGGGAGTGGCTCACCGAGTCAGAGAGGTGGTGCTACGGGCAGCATGCAGAGCAGTCCATAGAGCAGTTCACTAGGGAGTCCACTGATGGACAGTTCACACGGTACCTCAGCATCTACAGGTTCAGGTGCAGGCAGGAGGACAACAGACAGACAGTCAGGAGTTCAGGCTCCTGATGTTGAGGAGGAGGAGTTTTATTCTCCAGCAGGAGAAGTGTGCTCAGCGAAGAGGAAGCCCAAGTGGCTTCGGGACACCTTGAGAGATGCCACATCTGTTGCTGAGCCTAAGAGGCCGGTCAGAGAGAGCAGACCACCTGAGAGGTTTTGTAGCTATATGGCAATGGCTACCAGCATCCTTGACTCTGAGCCTTCTAGCTATGAGGAGGCGGCTAGCCAGCAGGTCTGGAGAGAGGCCATGCAGGAGGAGTATTCTTCTATCATGAAGAATGATGTTTGGGAGGTGGTGCCGAGGCCTGAGGGCAAATCCGTGGCTACTTCCAGATGGCTTTACAAGGTAAAGCATGCTGCAGATGGCAGCATTGAGAAATTCAAAGCGAGGTTTGTGGCTAGAGGGTTCTCCCAAGTAGAGGGAGTTGATTATGAGGAGACCTTTGCTCCCGTGGCTCGATATACTTCGATCCGCTCCATTATATCGATAGCAGCAGAGATGGGTTGGAAGATCCACCAGATGGATGTGAAGACCGCATTTCTCGATGGCTTCATACAGGAGGAGGTGTACATTGAGCAGCCACAGGGCTTTGAGGTGCATGGGAAGGAGTCCCATGTGTGCAGACTGAAGAAGGCCCTTTATGGCCTGAAGCAAGCTCCCAGAGCTTGGTACTCCAGGATAGATACTTACTTGCAAAAGATGGGTTTCACAAAGAGTGAGGCAGATCCGAACCTTTACTATATTGTGATAGGTGAGGAGCCTCTCATTCTGGTGCTGTATGTGGATGACTTAGTCATTACGGGTGCAGAGAGACTCATAGAGCACTGCAAGAGAGATCTTGCGGCGGAGTTTGAGATGAAGGACATCGGCTTGATGCATTACTTTTTGGGTTTGGAGGTGTGGCAGGAGGAGGGGCATTTCTTCCTGGGACAGGGGAAGTATATTGTGGACATCCTTGGCAGATTCCACATGGAGGATTATAGACCCATGTCGACACCGATGATCACCAACTGAAAGAAGCTTCATGCTTCGGATTCCGAGTTGGTGGATCCCACATTGTACAGACAGCTGATTGGTTCCTTGATGTATTTGGTCAACACTAGACCAGATATTTGTTTTGCAGTCAACACGATGAGTCAGGTTATGTGTGAGCCTAGGAAGGTTCACTGGGTGGCTGCAAAACACATTTTGCGGTACTTGCAGGGGACAGTGGATTATGGTCTGGACTACAGGCAGGGGGATGGAGTGAGATTGGCAGGTTACACTAATTCTGATTGGGCAGGTTGTGCTTCTGATAGGAAGAACACTTCAGGGTGCTGTTTTGGGTTGGGTTCGGCGGTGGTGTCATGGTTCAGCCGGAAGCAGCAGTCAGTAGCATTGAGTTCAGCGGAAGCAGAGTATATGGCAGCCAGTCTAGCTAGTTGTGAGGCCATCTGGCTTCGCAAGATGTTGTTTGGCTTATTTGGTCAGCCGTTGAGACCTTCAGTGATTTACTGTGATAATGAGAGTTGCATTAAACTCACGGAGAATCCAGTATTTCATGACAGGTCAAAGCATATCGGGATCAAATATCATTTCATCAGAGACTATGTTCAGAAGGGAGCTGTGAAGCTTAAGTATATTCCCACTGATGAGCAGGTTGCAAATATTCTTACCAAAGCCTTACCATGGGGCAAGCATGTCTACTTCAGAGACAAGATGGGTGTGGTGAGGAACACCTTCCTCGGTAAGAGGGAGTGTTGAAATTTGGTACCGGAGGATAGGTGGTTCCCTAAGGCTTTGATCTTTGGCCTAGGGAAAAGTGTCCAAAAGAATTTAATTTTTCTCCTAAAGTGACTTTATAATTTTTATAAAGTCAAATCTAATTTAAAAGTGACTTTAAGTGATAAAGTTACTAAAGTGACTTTATAAAGTTATAAAATCAAATCTAATTTAAAAGTGACTTTAAGTGATAAAGTTACTAAAGTCTAATTTTAAAGTGACTTTAATAAAGTCAATGTAAAATTAGAAAAGAAAAGTGACTTTGGAAATAAATGACTAAGTGGGTCTTTATTAAAGTGGGGTGAATTAAAAAATAGAAAGTGAAATTTAAATGAGCATTTAATCTCAGCCCTAGATCTCAATCTATTTCAACCATTGGATTTAGGGATTCCCCAAAAGTCACTTAGGGTTAGGTTAAAGGAGGAAAAGGAGGAAAAGGTCATTCATTCTTTCATGAGTAGATTGAGAGAAGGAGAGCAAGAGAGCAAGGGAGATTTCTGGGCAGTGAGGAGAAGGAGGCAGCAGCTTGGCACACATTCCAAGGCAGCGTTTCAACAAGTCCGTACAGCAGAGTTTGGCACACATTCCAAGGCAGTTTTTGGCACGATTTTCTAGAAGACCGTACAACAGCCTTTTGGCACGATTTCCAAAAGGCCATACAACAGTTTGGCTCAATTTTCAAGGCAGCAGGGAGCTGTTCTATTTGGCATGAATTTCTAGGCAGGTTGTACAACAAGTGGCTGTCCTTTTGCACGAAAATCGAGGCAGAATCTGTACAGAAAGTTTCTGTTGTCCTTTTGGCACAAAAATCGAAATCTGTACAGCAGCATTTATTGTTGTTTTGCACATAAATCGAGGTGGCCGTACAGCTGCATTTATTGCAGATTTCTGGGCACGAAAATCGAGGAAATCCGTATAGCATTTATTGATGTTCCTGTTTTGCTGTTTGCAAATTTTCCGAGGCGGTGGTTAAGCACGGAAAACGAGATAAGTTGTAAAAGTTTGCTTGCTGATTTTTTTGCTGAATATTTCTCACTGTAAAAGGCATTTTCCAGAAATAAGAAGGAGCTTTCGAACTGGTTTTCCCTAAGAGTTGTAGGGGGTTTTTCCAGGGTCATGTTGACCAAAAATATCTATGTCAAAATGTGTGAATGACTGTTTTTATGCTTGCTGATTTTTAATTCTGCATTTTCCAGCATTCTGAAAAATTTCCAGAATTTGTGTTTTCAGCAAAATTTATTTTCCAGTTTGTTAAATGTATGGATATGGGGAAGGGCATTTAACTATTTTGGAGTAATAAGGAGAAAACTGAAAACCGGGGTGGGAAACTATAAATTTCTACATGGTATCGGAGCTTGAGTGCTGAAGGGCAGTTTGGGACAGCAAGGAGGAAAATTACAGCCTGCTGATTTTTCACTCGGAAAATTCCAGCAAGCTGATTTTTCACAAACAGCAGTTTTACCTTTACTACAGCAGTGCTATTTTTCAGTTTTAGGACAGCAGGATGTCTTTGGGACTGAGGGTGGAGGATAGGTTGGATGGGCATTCCAATTACAGCATTTGGAAGGAGAGAATGTAGAGTATCTTTGAGGAGGCAGAAGTCTGGGACATTATGGTGCATACCACACAGAACCCTATAAATGTGCCTACTGATGCTACTCAGTTGGCAGCATATAATAAAAAGAACAACAAGGGTAAGAGATTGATTCTAGACGGAATCAAAGACCATTGCATTCCTCATGTGAGAGGGAATAGAAATGCTCATGAGATGTGGACAGCATTGTCCAATCTCTACCAGAGTACCAATGAGAACCGGAAAATGGTCCTGAAGGAGAAGTTGAAGACCATTAAGATGGGCAATGATAGTGCAGCTGGATATCTCACAAAGATTACTAATGTGAGAGATGAGTTGGCAACGATTGGAGAGGCCATTCCACCCACTGAGTTGGTGCGGATTGCAGTGAATGGCCTCCCCCGTTCATGGATGAACTTTGCTGATGGAGTTTGTGCACGTGAGACCCTTCCCACATGGGAGGGGTTTTGGGATGATTGCATTCAGACAGAGATCAGGAAAGGTCAGCTTGGGGCAGCCAAGCCAGTTGAGCAGGATGAGGATGTAGCACTGTTGGCAGGAGGCAAGAAAGGCAAAGGGAAGAAGCAGGCTTCCACAAGCAATGGTGGGGGCAAAGGCAAAGGTAAAGGTAAACAGGGTAACACACAGAAGGAATATTCCAAGGTGAAGTGTTGGAATTGTCAGAAGATGGGACACTATGCAGTTGTGTGTCCGGAGAAGAAGAAGAAGAAGGGGAAGAACCAGAGCATGGCAGCTTCAGCAGAGGTTGAGGACTTTGCAGATCGCTTTGACCAGGAGTTTGGGTTCATTGCGTGTGAGTCTTCTAGTGCAGGATTATCTGCCATAGAGGTTCAGAGGGAGCATGCATTTCCCTCGATTAGCGGAGCATCTTCGGGTATCTGGTATGTGGACGGTGGGGCTTCACGTCACATGACAGGAGTCCGTGAGTACTTCTCAGAGCTTTCAGAGAGTGGCACTGATGTAGAGGTAGTACTCGGTGATGACAGAGTTGTTAGAGCAGTCGGTGTGGGAACATTGACATTTCGGAGGGAGTCCAAACCTCCCTTGAAGGTGTCAGATGTTGTTTATGTGCCAGGGATGAGGAAGAACCTCATATCCGTCTCAGCTTTGGAGGACAGAGGATATGAGGTACTGTTCAGGGGAGGACAGGTGTTGATGTATCCCAGGGGCACTCCAGCTGATTCAGCTAGAGTGATAGGTCTACGCCATGCAAAGGTGTACAAGTTTGCATTTCATCCCCTTTTGGCATTGAGTAGCAGTACCGACAGCAAAGCTAGCAGTTCTGAGTTGTGTGAGATTTGGTACTGCAGGATGGGGCACATGTATCATGGAGACTTGAGGACTTTGCGGGAGATCACTAAAGGTGTTCCAGATCTCAGTACTGATCACTTTGATACTTGCAAAGGATGTGCGATGGGCAAGTTTGCCAAATTCCCTTTTCCCAGCAGTGACAGCAGAGCGACTGGGATACTTGATTTGATTCATTCCGATGTGAGCGGTCGGATGTCTCATGTTTCCTTGAGTGGATATGAGTACTATGTGTTATTCATTGATGATCACTCCAGGAGGACCTGGATTTATTTCTTGAAGACCAAGAGTGAGGTCTTCAAGCGGTTTCAGGAGTTCAGAGCTCTTGTGGAGACATAGACAGGTCGGAAGATCAAGTCCCTGAGGTCGGACAATGGAGGAGAGTACACCCTTGGAGAGTTTGTTGACTATTGTGCGGAGGCAGGCATTAGAAGGGAGTTCACTGTTCCTTACAACCCCCAGCAGAACGGGGTTGCGGAGAGGAAGAACAGATCCATCGGAGGGGTTGCCAAAGCCATGTTACATGATC
Organism: Pinus albicaulis; assembly: GCA_034641835.2. Classification (NCBI taxonomy): domain Eukaryota; kingdom Viridiplantae; phylum Streptophyta; class Pinopsida; order Pinales; family Pinaceae; genus Pinus; species Pinus albicaulis. The sequence goes on along the minus strand of CM076574.1, from coordinate 1,015,852,228 downwards.
AGGGGTTGCCATTGTTTTTGTGGGCAGAGGCCTGCAACACAGCTGTTTATTTGCAGAACAAGAGTCCGCATCGTGCCTTGGGGCACATGACTCCGGAGGAGGCTTTTTCTGAGAAGAAGCCTAATATTGGTCATCTTCGTATCTTTGGGTGCATCACATACTCCTACATACCCAAGGAGAAGAGGACCAAACTAGAGCCCACCGCAGAGAAGGGTATCTTTGTGGGCTACAGTGAGACCTCAAAGGCCTTTCGGATTTACATTCCTGCGCAGATGAAAGTTGTTGTCAGGCGGGATGTGAAGTTCGAGGAGGACAGGGCCTTTAGAAGGTCACGGGAGTTAGAGTATATGGATTAGCCAGACCCTCAGCAGTAGTTGAGTCAGTCACAGGGATCCAATGGGCAGGGATCAGGAGGATCCGGAGGTACATCTATGACGATGTCAGGTCCGTCAGTGGGGAGTGGCTCATCGAGTCAGAGAGGTGGTGCTACGGGCAACATTTAGAGCAGTCCACAGAGCAGTTCACTAGGGAGTCCACTGATGGACAGTTCACACGGTACCTCAGCATCTACAGGTTCAGGTGCAGGCAGGAGGACAACAGATAGACAGTCAGGAGTTCAGGCTCCTGATGTTGAGGAGGAGGAGTTTTATTCTCCGGCGGGAGATGTGTGCTCAGGGAAGAGGAAGCCCAAGTGGCTTCAGGACACCTTGAGAGATGCCACATCTGTTGCTGAGCCTAAGAGGCTGGTCAGAGAGAGCAGACCACCTGAGAGGTTTTGTAGCTATATGGCAATGGCTACCAACATCCTTGACTCTGAGCCTTCTAGCTATGAGGAGGCAGCTAGCCAACAGGTCTGGAGAGAGGCCATGCAGGAGGAGTATTCTTCTATCATGAAGAATGATGTTTGGGAGGTGGTGCCGAGGCCTGAGGGAAAATCCGTGGTTACTTCCGGATGGCTTTACAAGGTAAAGCATGCTGCAGATGGCAGCATTGAGAAATTCAAAGCGAGGTTTGTGGCTAGAGGGTTCTCCCAGGTAGAGGGAGTTGATTATGAGGAGACCTTCGCTCCCGTGGCTCGATATACTTCGATCCACTCCATTATATCGATAGCAGCAGAGATGGGTTGGAAGATCCACCAGATGGATGTGAAAACCGCATTTCTCAATGGCTTCATACAGGAGGAGGTGTACATTGAGCAGCCATAGGGCTTTGAGGTGCATGGGAAGGAGTCCCATGTGTGCAGACTGAAGAAGGCCCTTTATGGCCTGAAGCAAGCTCCTAGAGCTTGGTACTCCAGGATAGATACTTACTTGCAGAAGATGGGTTTCACAAAGAGTGAGGCAGATCCGAACCGGGTTTCACAAAGAGTGATGCAGATCCGAACCTTTACTTTATTGTGATAGGTGAGGAGCCTCTCATTCTAGTGTTGTATGTGGATGACTTGGTCATTACGAGTGCAGAGAGACTCATAGAGCACTGCAAGAGAGATCTTGCATCGGAGTTTGAGATGAAGGACATTGGCTTGATGCATTACTTTTTGGGTTTGGAGGTGTGGCAGGAGGAGGGGCATTTCTTCCTGGGGCAGGGGAAGTATATTGTGGATATCCTTGGCAGATTCCACGTGGAGGATTGTAAACCCATGTCGACACCGATGATTACCAATTGGAAGAAGCTTCATGCTTCGGATTTCGAGTTGGTGGATCCCACATTGTACATTTGATTGGTTCCTTGATGTATTTGGTCAACACTAGGCTAAATATTTGTTTTGCAGTCAACACGATGAGTAAGTTTATGTGTGAGCCTAGGAAGGTTCACTGGGTGGCTGCAAAACACATTTTGCGGTACTTGTAGGGGACAGTGGATTATGGTCTGGACTACAGGCAGGGGGATGGAGTGAGATTGGCAGGTTACACTGATTCTGATTGGGCAGGTTGTGCTTCTAATAGGAAGAGCACTTCAGGGTGTTGTTTTGGGTTGGGTTCGACAGTGGTGTCATGGTTCAGCCGAAAGCAGCAGTCAGTAGCATTGAGTTCAGCGGAAGCAGAGTATATGGCAGCCAGTCTAGCTAGTTGTGAGGCCATCTGGCTTCGCAAGATGTTGTTTCGCTTATTTGGTCAGCCGTTGAGACCTTCAGTGATTTACTGTGATAATCAGAGTTGCATTAAACTCACGGAGAATCCAGTATTTCATGACAGGTCAAAGCATATCGAGATCAAATATCATTTCATTAGAGACTATGTTCAGAAAGGAGCTGTGAAGCTTGAGTATATTCCCACTGATGAGCAGGTTGCAGATATTCTTACCAAAGCCTTACCACGGGGCAAGCATGTCTACTTCAGGGACAAGATGGGTGTGGTGAGGAACACCTTCCTCGGTAAGAGGGAGTGTTGAAATTTGGTTACCAGAGGACAGGTGATTCCCTAAGGCTTTGATCTTTGGCCTAGTGAAAAGTGTCCAAAAGAATTTAATTTTTCTCCTAAAGTGACTTTATAATTTTATAAAGTCAAATCTAATTTAAAAGTGACTTTATGTGATAAAGTTACTAAAGTCTAATTTTAAAGTGACTTTAATAAAGTCAATGTAAAATTAGAAAGGAAAAATGACTTTGGAAATAAATGACTAAGTGGGTCTTTATTAAAGTGGGGTGAATTAAAAAATAGAAAGTGAGATTTAAATGAGCATTTAATCTCAGCCCTAGATCTCAATCTATCTCAGCCATTAGATTTAGGAATTCCCCAAAAGTCACTTAGGGTTAGGTTAAAGGAGGGAAAGGAGGAAAAGATCATTCATTCTTTCATGCGCAGATTGAGAGAGGCACGGGGCAAGCATGTCTACTTCAGAGACAAGATGGGTGTGGTGAGGAACACCTTCCTCGGTAAGAGGGAGTGTTGAAATTTGATTACCGAAGGACAGGTGGTTCCCTAAGGCGTTGATCTTTGGCCTAGGGAAAAGTGTCCAAAAGAATTTAATTTTTCTCCTAAAGTGACTTTATAAAGTTATAAAGTCAAATCTAATTTAAAAGTGACTTTAAGTGATAAAGTTACTAAAGTCTAATTTTAAAGTGACTTTAATAAAGTCAATATAAAATTAAAAAGGAAAAAGTGACTTTGGAAATAAAAGACTAAGTGGGTCTTTATTAAAGTGGGGTGAATTAAAAAATAGAAAGTGAGATTTAAATGAGCATTTAATCTCAGCCCTAGATCTCAATCTATCTCAGCCATTGGATTTAGGGATTCCCCAAAAGTCACTTAGGGTTGGGTTAAAGGAGGAAAAGGAGGAAAAGGTCATTCATTCTTTCATGAGCAGATTGGGAGAAGGAGAGCAAGAGAGCAAGGGAGATTTCTGGGCAGTGAGGAGAAGGAGGCAGCAGCTTGGCACACATTCCAAGGCAGCATTTCAGCAAGACATTTCAGCAAGACAAGTGCAGCAGATTTAGCAAACAACAGGCAGATTTTTGGCACGGTTTTCTAGGCAGGGAGGCCATACAGCAAGGCCGTACAGCAGGGCCGTACAGCAATATTGGGCATGGAAATCGAGGCAGCAAGGGGCTGTACCGTACAGCAGAGTTTTGCAGCAGTTTTGGCACGCAAATCGAGGTTTTGGACAGCAGCATTAATTGTTGTTTGTACAAATTTTGAGGAGGCTATACAGCTGCATTTATTGCAGATTTATGGGCATGCAAATCGAGGAGAACGTACAGCATTTATTGTTGTTCTGTTTTTTCTGTTTGTACATTTTCCGAGGCGGTGGTTAAGCACGGAAAACGAGATAAGTTGTAAAAGTCTGTTTGCTGATTTTTATTTTGCTGAATATTTCTCTCACTGTAAAAAGCATTTTTCCAGAAATAAGAAGGAGCTTTCGAACTGGTTTTTCCCAAGAGTTGTAGGGGGTTTTTCCAGGGTCACCTTGACAAAAAATTACTGTGTTATGATCTGTTGAATGGCTGTTTGTTACTGCTGTTTTTTTATTTCTGCATTTTCCAGCATTCTGAAAAATTTCCAGAATTTTTGTTTTCAGCAAAATTTATTTTCCAGTTGTTGAATGTATGGTTATGGGAAAGGACATTTAACTATTTTGGAGTAATAAGGTGAAAAACTGAAAACCGGGGTGGGAAACTATAAATTTCTACAGTTTTCAGATGGCTGAGGTAGTAAACATGAGCCTGTAAGGTCCCAAAGGGTTTGAACAATTATAGCTCCGATACCGTGTGTAAAGCCCCTAAACCATCAATTTTATTTTAAACTTTTCCTATATATAGATTTAAGCATAAATTCAAATAAATGGAGACCAACAGTAAATTGAAGCTTACATAAGTAACTAATTTATGCATAGAAGAATACTTGGTGTTAGACACACGCATGGTGAATGAGCAAGTAAACACACAAGGAGGAAAGATAAGCATGAGTTGTTTTACTATTAACCATAGATGTGCTTTTATAGTACATTAGGTGACCCTTGGATTCATCTTCCAAGTGGTCTCTTAGACTCCTTTTGTCCATTCGCCTTCCACACCTTACCATTGAGGATTAGGTGTCCAACATTCCCCCCCTTAATCCGAAGGGGTATGTGTGAGTCCAAGAAGAGAGTTTTAATACAAATTTGCGAAGTATGCATGGCAACACTTAGGCTGAATCAACTCTCTGAAATGTTGGCATAAAGAGGTGGTTTAAGGATTGTAATATTCCCAATCAGCGATAGCTAATTGGAAATATTAATTTTGACCAATTTTGCCTTATTATAGTGGAGCATAAATAAGGTGAGTGAAATATTAAATAACTCACTTAGGATAAACTGTTTCCCTAAAGTCCACATCATATTTGAGGGAGTGGGGCCTAGTGGCCAAGTGGACAGCGCAGGGAGAGAGGGGACGTAGACCATGTGGGCAGCGTGGGGCCTACCTCACGCAGTTGAGAGGGACAGCATGGGCCAAGGGGCACGTAGGAGACGGTGGGGCCTAGGGTTGAGAGAGGCCCATCGTTATAAAAGGGAGAAGAGCCTCTTCATTTGGTCATTCATGTAAATGCATCTTGAGCTTGTCATTTCGACTTGGAGCACGCTAGCTGTTTAGCTTGTCTGCAGTACTGTTTAGTACACCGGGTGTCTCCGTTCGGAGATCCCACCCTCAGCCCCAGGAGACTTCGAGTGCTTGCTCGGGTGAGGTATTCTACCATCATTTTGCAGGAGGATTCGTGGTTGCCTTCGTTGTGGAGCAGAGCATCTAGGGATTGCGCAGTCTTGAGAGGGAGGACGCAGTCCATCTTGGGAGAGCTCCGGATTGGAGCCATTGTGGAGGATTCAGGCCGGAGGATTGAGCAAGGGGCCAACCCTTGCCTATTGGAGACATTTGGGAGAGAGGGGGACGATGTTTTGGAGAGTAGCATTCAGTACTAGCGTGGCCCTTGGGAGGATAGTGTAGATCCTCAAGGGAGGATAGCATAGATCCTCAAGGGAGGCATTTTCGGGGGTCGATCATTTCAGAAACGCTCTTTGGGCTTTTCTGGGTATTGTGAGTAGAGGTCGATTCCAGAGTATCATAATTTTCCGAGTAGGGGAGCAGCCCCAAAGACTCATTTTGTTCCAGCAGTAGCAGCAGCGCTGCAGTATTTTAGCAGCTTGGAGTTACAGCAGAGAGCAGCCATTTCCATTGATATTCTGAGAGTATTCCTACACTTGCCTGGTGCAAGTCGAGGTGCCATCATTCTGATCACCTCTTGTACTTATTTCTATTTCTCAGTATAATAAAATGGCTTAGCATTCTCTATTTTCTGTGTATCTGCTTCATGGTTTATTTCTAGTACCATATATCTTATTTGTGTTCTTTATATTACTACATATTTTCCTTCGGGATATTACAGTGGTATCAGAGCTCATAGACTTGGCTCAGCCTGTGGAGCAAGTTCTCTATGACACCGGAAGAGAAGCCGTATATTTGCTACAGGGGTAGGAAGTATCGTGACTGAGATCGTAGGATGAAAATCACCTATGGAGAGGGTGACTGCGCTCCAGTAGTGGACGCAAAGCAGGAGGAACCGATGGCAGATGATAGTGACGCAAAGAAGTTTGGGGAAATGCTCCTCAAGTCAGTACAAGATCTGTCAAGGCAGATTGAGGTGATGGGTCAGAGATTCACTACTATAGAGGCTAGGTAGCGTGAAACCCCAACGGGTTTCCAGATTGGTGAGGGATTGGGCACATCCCACCATTTGCATGAGCACGATCCCACTCAGCACATGCCATCTCATGCACCCACACGTTCCACTATGCCCACTTTTCTAGCTGCAGACACAGGGGCAGGAGCACAGCAGGAGCAGGAACCTGGCCACATGGGTGATTACTTTGCTGAGTATCAGGCACATGGGCAGGAGTTCAGGGATGCCCTTTCATTTCGTGATTTTGTCCAGCTCCAGTGGGACAGCAGACCCCGCGACCATCATAGGGGACACTGGCATTATCACGACAGAGACACTCAGCGTACGATGAGCAGGTTCCATTTGCCTATGTTTGATGGTTCATCAAACAGTTCGGCAAAGGCTTGGGTGGAGAAGCTGGACATATACTTCCAGCTCAACCAGATGGCGGAGACGGAGGCCATCAAGGTGGCAGCGCTGCATCTAGATGGCGAAGCCCAAGATTGGTGGTTCCACGAGATGGTTACACTCGGGCACTCGACAGTGACAGCTTATGCCGAGTTCACTCGGAGGTTGATAGAGAGGTTTGATCGGAGGGATTCGGAGGAGCACTTTGTTGAGCTGATGAAGCTCAAGCAGACTGGGAGTTCGGATACATACATCTCAGATTTCCTGAGACTCTCGGTGATGGTTCCAGATTTATTTGCAGCACGGATGATTTACATGTTCATTGATGGGCTAGCAGAGTCGCTTTGGGGATTGGTCAGATCCACTAGAACGACCACACTCCATGACGCAGTCGGCAGGACACGAGACTTGTAGGATGCCTTACGCAGGACCAGGACGCCCTACCCCCAGAGACGGGCTTTCCAGCCTAAGGGGAAGGATGTGAGGATTTCGCCTCCAAGGGGGAACCAAGGTAGAGGACAGTTGGATGATGATGCCAGGAGAGAGTTGAAGAAGAAGAGATTGTGTTTCACCTATCAGGAGCCGTGGGCACCAGGACACAGATGTGCTACTGGCAAAGCACATTATATCGAGGTCTTCTCCGAGAGCAGTGGGGAAGAAGATGAGTATGATGACGTGGGGGCAGGGGGCAACTATGCAGCGCAGGATCATTTTCCACCTCCACCACCAGGAGTAGGAGGTGCAGCCTTTGCACCTACCGGAGGGACCCTTGCAACATTGCGAGGAGTTCCCAAGTATCTAATGTTGTGCGTCCGAGGTTGCAGCTGCAAAGGTCGAAGGGGTTGAGTATGCCATGAATGCCCACGCATCTCCAGGAGGGAGATGGGGTGACATAGAACTGTATTTCACCTTGAACTTCAGTTGGGAAGGATCCTTGAGGAGCTCACCTCATGGATCATCACCTTTCTATGGGATCCCATGATCAATAGTAGCGGGATGGAGGAGTTTTCAGTCGGTGCAAAGGAGTTCAGAGACGAGAGTTGTAGTGGGTAGCAGCGCCAACTTCTGAGCAGCGCAGAGCAAAGCAGCAACAACAACACAGTGCAGAGTAGCAACAACACAGTGCAGAGCAGCAGTAGCACTGTGCATCAGAGGGACAATGCAGTAGCTATCAGCGGTCAACATCTTTAGCACTGAGATGTATAACAGAACTCTTGTTCAGATTTTTGGGTGGTTTCAGTTGCTTCTCTCAGCAACTGAGTTGCAGTGTAGATGCAGTGTTAGCAGTGGCAATGATAGTAGCATAGCGGATGCAACATTTGAGAGGGAGTTGTAGTACGGATGCAACAATGACAGTGGCAGTGGCAGTGTCATGGGTAGCAATACAGTTGCAGTAGCAGCGCAGTGGTTGGTGGACAGCTTGTCAGATTACAACAATGCAGAGGATGCTTCAGGGTCAAAGCAGTATGTAGCAGGCATATTGTGAGAGCATCTTCCTCGCTAAGAGGGAGTGTTGATTTTTGTTAGCATCGGAAGTACTCTAAGTCTCCAAATTTATGGATAGGCTTAGGCACATGTATTCCAAAGAACCCAGAAACGATTTGTGAAAATTCCACTTGGAATATGTTTTATTGTAAAAATTAATTATTTTAATGGGGACCCTAAGTCTTAACTTAGGGAAATTAAATAATTAAAGGGTATTAATAAAACATAGTGAGAATGATCTAGAAAAAGTGAATATAAAGTCAAGTTATAATCTTAGCCGTTGATTAGAGATCTAATCTCGGTCATTGATGTCTCAATGAGAAGACTATAAAGGAATGCTTGAGGGCCATTTGGAAAGGCAAACTAAGTGAATTTAGAGATCGAAATTTTTGAAGTGAGCAGTGCTCAAGACGAGAAATCGATCTAAGTGATTCAAGCGCAGAGAGGGGTAGAGATAGTTTCCTAAGAGAGTGATTTTCTCAGCCGGAGAATCATCAGCAGAGAGTGATCCAGCAGCACTCACGTAAAGGCTGACGCAGAGCCATGTAGGGCTACACAGAGGCAACGTAGAGGGTCATAGAGAATCCGAGATTTTGCAAAAGAATTAGTTTCAGAAGCTGGGAGTCGGGGCGTGAGACCGAGAGGCTGAGAACAGCGATTCCGAGCTACATATCGATCTTCTAGCTGGGTGGTGCAGTGCCTAGAGAGGGTAAGCAGGGACTGCGTAGTGGCAGCGCAGAACCTGCCAAGGGCACCTCATCCAGCGACTGGATCAACCGGGATTTTTCAGTGATTGTGTGAGGTAATCTCACAAATCTTTCTGCCAGTATTTCTCTCTGTAACTGAATAAACCTTGAGGTATTCAGAGATGTATCCAGAAATTGCTACTATTTAATAATAAAACCCTCAGATCTGTTTCACCAATTTTCCCGCATTGGGTTTTTTCCGGGGACTTTCGTCCAAAATAAAGGTGTCCCATGTGATTGTTTTTCTTTACTCAGTTTCCTTGTTTCAAAATCATATTTACTTAAGTGTAGGCTGCTTTAGTAAGTTACTTCAATGTTTCAAGAAGTAATCTGAAAGAATATTGTAATGTAATTTACAAAGTAGGTGAAGTAGATTCAGCTGATTGTAGTAGGATTCTTGAGATTGTTAGATCTAGGAATTTTCACAGTTTCGGCATATAGTGGCATGTCGAGGAGTGCCATGATACTTGGTGGTATGCAGTGAGACATGATGCAGCGCAGCGGGCTCTTGGAGTGTTGCCTCCAAAGAGACTTATTATGGACAGGGGCATTAGGTGTACCATGGGATGCAACTCACTTAGGATCGATGAGGACATTGTTGAGAATCTGGGGACACCTCGTTTAGCAGAGACAGGGCTATGATGGGGTTATTGTGAAATTTTTTGAATATCTCAAACATAACCCCTACTGTTAATTTTCAGATTTAGTTCTCCTCAGATTTATTAATGTGAAATCTTCAACATTAACGTCGAAGTAAATACATCAACAACCTGCACACATTCCAATCTAAACTGAATACATGCACAATGACAAAGTGACACACAAGGATTTTCTGGACAACTATCCTCGGAAAAACCCAATGCGGGTAAGCTAGTCTTCTGGCTACTGGAGTGTTTAATTATTATGCAGAATCTGAGTACAACATTTCTGGGCACCAAACTTGGTTAGCCCTACAGAGAAAAACACGGCAAGCAATACCTCTATCTTCAAAGATAAAAAATATGGTTGATTCAACCCTCACCAAGGAACTATGAATTCAAGCCCTTTTGGGCCCACCGAAAACCCCAACATTTCTCTGAAGCCCTCTACATCATCTTGACTGGCCTGCGTCATCCCTTGCACTGCTCAGGAAGGGCTTGCATCACCCCAGACTAGGTTACGTTGCCCTTGCGTTGCCCTGGTTGGCCCTGTGTCAACCCCGCGTGGCCCCTGCTGCCTCTGCATGGCCTCTACTGGACTGTGTAGCTCCTGGATGCCTCTGCGCTGCTCTGGTATGCTGCCTCTGCACTGCTCTGGTTTGCTGCCTCTCTGATTCGGTTGTACTCTTGACCTGGGATCAAACCATCCCTCTCGCCAATACTGCCACTCGCTGCAGCTGAAACACTTCGCTAGAATTCCAACTTAGTCTCAGTGCTTTGCCACTGTGTGTGTGTTCTCCAACTGACCCCAAGCCCTCTTCTTATAATTTTGCCGTTAAAACATCAATGGTCGTGATCTAATATTGAATCAACGGCTAAGATTAGAAGATGCTTGATTCATGTGACTTAAGTCATTTTCATCACATGTTTAATTTAATTAACTTTAATCTTTTAATTTTCCTAAGTTAGACTTAGGGTCCTTAATTAAAAATATTAGTTAATTAAATATCTCTTAAACAATATGGAATTTCTTAAATCGCTTTCTGGGTCTTGGAGATCTCATGTACTCTAGTCCCTTCACAAAGTTTGAGATCTAGAAGACATCCGATGGTACCCCAACACCCAAAAATCCCAACACTCCCTCTTAGCGAGGAATGTGCTCTAGCAACAATACTTCACCCCAAAGTTATGCACTGATCTTTGGTTTGGTTCTCTACGCTGATGCTTGGCCTGCTACCCTTCATCACTGTGCTGCTGCTGCTCTCCCGTACTGCTACCTATGACGTTGCCACCGCCACTGCCACATTTGTACTGCAACTCCCTCTCAATCTGTTGCATCGTGTTTCCAACTACTGCACTGCAACTCAATTATTGAGAGTAAGCAACTGAAGATATCCTGCCCAATATTTGACAGACAAGTCAGTTGGGCTGCATCCTCATCATTGAAGCTCCATAGCCTGTTGCTCTGTGTTGTCATCTAGAGGTTGATGCAGTGTTGTGGCTCTGCACTGCATCAGCAGACCTCCTTTGCGCTACCTCTGTGGTGAATTCCTCTGCGTTGTTGTTGTGTTGCGTTGTCCTCTTGAAGTGTCTGCACTATTGCAGCTCTGCATTGCGTAAGAAAGCCTGCTCTGCATTTCTGAAGTCACATCAGCCCCTCTGCGCTGTTGCTGCTGCATCTACACTGTGATGCTCCCTCTTAGCATCTAGCTCTGCCTTTGCTCCATCTGTGATCTTTTGCACCCACTGCCCCACTTGTCCCGCTACCGTCTTAAGGCTCTCGTAGCTCATATGTGATCCAAGAGTTGGGCTACTCAAGGATCCTGCCTCCACTCTGTAGTTTCTCTACAGATCAAGATTGCCTCGCTTTCGTGGTTCATGAGCACTCATGTCTACGCCATATCCAGATCCATCGTCTGCCACAGTAGCCTTGGAGCTATAAGCTTCTTTGTCCTTTTTTCTTCTGAGAACAATTGTTGGAAAAATGTCCTAGTTCATCGCACTGGAAACACTTGATCTTCGATAGATCACGCTTCTTTCTCCCTTGCTGCCTCTTTGATGCCAAGGCTGCATCTTCCTCTTCTTCCTTCATATAGTGTGGTTAGAGCTATCCACATCTAATGAGTCGTTGCCTTCTCGGCTATGTGTGGGACCACATGATCTTTGACCCCATCCATAATGAAGCGCTTGGCGTGTGCCGCTGCTTCTTCATGCTTCTCCAAGAGCTTTGCATTGGTCAGCGTGGCCAAAACTTTCTCTGCATGATCCCTCAAGCCGTATGCCTCCATGACTACCAAGATTCTGGCCTTCCAGATTGCAAAGTTGGATAGGCTGTCCAACCTATCCTGATCACGTAGTCCATGGGGTGCCATCTTCTCAAACAATGTGTCGGAAAGAATTCTCTTCTCTATAATAGAGACTCGGATCTAGGGTCCTTGGTGAGACAGGAACCCTCCGCTCCCCTTGACAACTGACTCCCTCTCTTGGAAGTCTGCCAAACAAAACAAATCAACTCTCTTTGATCCTCTAATCGATCTTCAAACTTATTTGGCAGGAAATATTTTGAGAAGTTGTTCTCCTTCCGCTCTTCGTCAACTTAGCTTATGTTAAATTCTGCTCCGATAGAATTTTAACCCCACCAACAACTGTTGAAGGTTTGCAGCTTAGCGTCCGACACTCTGAATCAGCAATCAGCTTGAGGACTGCGTTACCTTGGCTTGCCTCTCCGCGAGCAGACAGTCTCAGCGCAGCTTCTGCGTTGCCTCTACGCAGTAAGTATGTGGGCCTACGTGAGTCTACATGGAGACTGCGTCACCCTTGCCTCTGCTCGGCTCTGCTTCCTTCTGCTGCAGCGCTGCCCTCTCTGGTCCAGTTTACTATTGCTGCTGCTACTTTCTCCGCTTCTTTCTGCAACAAAGATTCTTCAGTCTTCTTGCTGGAGATCCAGCCCAGATCTGCAATCGCTCTGACACCATGTGAAAATTTCTAAATATCTCAAAAAAAAACCCTACTATTAATTTTCAGATTTACTTCTTCTACTTATATTATGTTATTAATGTGAAATCTTCAGCATTAACATCGAATTAAATACATTAACAACCTACACACATACAAAAATAAACTGAATATATGCACAATGACAAAGTGACACACAAGGATTTTCTAGACAATTGTCCCAGGAAAACACAATGCAGGAAAACTGGTCTTCTAGTTGCTGGAAAGTTTTATTATTATGCAGAATCTGAGTACAACATTTCTGGGCACCAAACTTGGTTATCCCTACAGAGAAAAACACGACAAGCAATACCTTTATCTTCGGAGACAGAAAATATGGCTAATTCAACCCTCAATGGGGAATTATGAATTCGAGCCCTTTCTGGCCCACCGGAAACCCACCATTGCTCTGAAGCCCTCGGCGTCAGCCCTTGTGTTGCTCAGGAAGGGCCTGCGTCACCCCAGATTGGGTTACGCTACCCCTGGGATGCCCTGGAAGGGCCTACGTGGCCTCTACTGGTCTGTGTAACTCTTGGCAGCCTTTGCGCTGCTCTGGTATGCTGTCTCTCTGACTCGGATGTACTCTTGGCCTGAGATCAAACCATCCCTCTCGCCATTACTACCCCTCGATGCAGATGAAACACTTTTGAAATTCTTAGCAAAACACGCCCTCGAATTCCAGCTTAGTCTCAGTGCTCTGCCACTATGTGTGTGTTCTCCAACTGACCCCAAGCCCTCTTCTTATACTTTTCTCGTTGAAACATCAACGATTGTGATCTAATCTTGAATCAACGGCTAAGATTAGAAGACGCTTGATCCGTGTGACTTAAGTCATTTTCATCACATGTTTAATTTAATTAACTTTAATCTTTTAATTTTCCTAAGTTAGACTTAGGGTCCTTAATTAAAAAGATTAATTAATTAAATATCTCTTAAATAGGATGGAATTTCTTAAATCGATTTCTGGGTCTTGGAGATCTCATGTACTCTAGTCCCTCCACAAAGTTTGGGAGCTAGAGCACATCTGATGCTACGCCAACACCCCAAAATCCCAAGAATTATCAACAGATGCGAGGCGAGAAGAGTGTTGTCAATAGGATTACTCTTAAGAATTCTAACAGACCCTTGATTGTGAAATTTTCAAGAGGAAAATATTTCTGCAATACTTGGTTTATTTCTCCTACTTATGAAATAAGTTATTTATAGATGCTTTAGTAAATTCTGAAATAAACACATTTGCAGATCTTCACTATCGTTAAGAGCATAAGAACAGAAAGATGATTTACACAAGTAGCACAATAGAAACAACCACATGAATACAGTTATTTTTGGACAATTGTCCCCGGAAAAACCCAATGTGGGAAAACTGATGCAGCAGATGAGGGTTTTATATTTATCTTCAGAAATGGAAAGTACATTTACAGGAGTCTGATGAGTAGAGAAAAATTAGCAAACACCTGGCTAAATTTTCTAGACCTTCCAGAAAAATTTCAAACCCTCAGGATGACCTCCTTCACCTTCTGCGTCATCCACTGTGAGAGCTCTACGCAGTCCCTCTTTGGACTACGTGATTCTACGTGGAGGGTTTCTTGCTACTGATCAACTCACCCTTCCCTTCATCCTCCTAACTTCTGCTTCTCGATAACTGACTCTTCCCTCCTCCTTCTGCTTCTGCAACCCAACCTCTACAAACTCACCCACTGAAATCGAATTCTCTCTTTAGAATTGATTTCCTTCAGTTACTAAGAGCGTCCCCGGCTTGATTTCCAAATGGCCCTCAAGTCTCTTCTTATAGTCAAGATTATATCGTTAATCAATGGCTCGGATTAAAAGATGACTTAATCTTCGTTTTCTAGAAGATTCACACTCTGCTCTATTAATACTCTTTAATTATCTAATTTCCCTAAGTTTAAACTTAGGATCTGCATTAAAATAATTAATTATTTTAATAAAGTCATAACCGAGTGGAATTTCCATAAGCGATTTTTGAGTTATCTGGATAACTAATGTCCAAGCCTCTCTATCAAAAATGAGACTTAGAACACTTTTCGATGCTATAGAAATCAACATTCCCTTTTAGCGAGGAAGGTGTTTAAGCAAGGTACCGTTGTACTGCTCTAACTCTACATCATCTGTTGCGCTGATAATGTCCTGGCTGCTGCCCCTCATCTCTGTGCTGCTACTTACTGTACTGCTGCCCTATCACTGCATCATCCATACTGCAGCTCCCTCTTCTTCTGAAGACCACCCTTTCCTCTAATGGAAGGGGTTCTCGACCATCCCCATCTTCTCTCTGAAGTAAGTGAACTTGATCTTACTTAGAGCCTTTGTGAGGATACCTGCCACCTGTTCTCCTGTAGGAGTGTATCGCAACTAACTGCTCCCCTCTGGACATAGTCCCTGATAAAGTGACACCAAATGTCAATGTGTTTCAGCCAGTCATGAAACACAGGATTTTCAGAGAGCTTAATGCAACTTTATCGCACATAATCTCGGTCGGTTCCATCCGCTTCTTGAGCAGGTTCAAGAGTAACTTGCAGAGCCATATGACCTCGCACGAAGCTTTGCTTGCTGCCATGTACTCTGCCTGGGCTGAGCTCAATGCTACAGACTTCTGTTTCCTGTTGCACCAGGCAGTCATTCCTGATTTGAGACTGAAACAATACCCACTGGTACTTTTCCAATCTATTGTGCTTCCAGCCCAATCTTCATCTGTGAACCCACTCAACTGGACCTCATTACCCTTGGTGTACTTCAACCCATATTTGAATGTCCCTCTCAGGTATCTAAGAACATGTTTGGATGCTGCCCAATGAGCCCTCCTTGGTTCCACCATGAACTGACTGAGGGTATTCACTTCATAATAGATGGCTGGTCTCGTATTGACTAGATACATTAAGGATCTGATGAGTTGTCTGTACAATGTGGGATCAGCCTCATCATCCTCCGATGTGTCTATTTTCTTCCAGTTAGTAATCATGGGCGTGGCTATGAGTCTAGAGTCTTCCATCTAAAATCTCTTCAGAATTTTTGTCGTGTATCTTCCTTGTCCTAGGAAGATTTCCCCTTTTTGCCGCCAGACTTCTAATCCAAGAAAATAGTGCATCTGCCCCAGGTCCTTCATGTCGAATTCAGTTGCCATATTCTCCTTGCAGTCTTTGATGAGCTTGGATGATCCGGTCAAAAGCAGGTCATCCACATAAATAACAAGAATAAGTGGCTCATCTCCTACTCTCAAGTAGTATAAGTTGGGATCTGCGTCACTCTTGACGAACCCCATCTTCTGCAACTAGCTATCAATCCGACCATACCATGCCCTGGGGGCTTGTTTAAGCCATACACGGCTTTCTTAAGTCTGCAAACATGAGTTTTCTGCTCATGTGTCTCGAAGCCCTCTGGCTGCTCTATGTACACTTCCTCCTCTATCACCCCATTCAAGAACGCAGTCTTGACATCCATTTGGTGAATCTTCCATCCCATCTGCGCAACCAGAGAGATGATGGATCTGATAGAAGTGTATCGCGCTACTGGAGCAAAAGTTTCTTCATAGTGCCTTCCTTCTGGGCATATCCCTTTGCTACAAATCTTGCCTTGAATTTCTCTATGTTGTCATCTGTAGCATATTTGATCTTGTAGATCCATCTGGATCCTACAAGAGGTCTGTCATGTGGTCTAGGGACTACTTCCCAAACATCATTTGTCATGATGGAGCTATACTCCTCCACCATGGCATCCACCCATACCTGATGCTGAGCTGCTTCTTGAAAGGGAGAAGGTTCTCCAACCTGAGCTACCAGTGTCTGATATCTGTTTGGTTGTTTCCTTATCCTCTTTCCTTCTCTAGGGGCTCCAACAAATCCTTCTACATCCTTAATAATTTGTTGGAGTTCTCTGCTCAGTCACCCATCAGTGGTGGGCGATCTCACCTGTTCTTCCTCCTGTTCTTCATCGGAGGAGCTTCCCTCAGAAATATTGTGCCTTAGAGAGGCACTGGACCTCTCCTCCATAGGTCGTTGAGGCTGTACCAGTGGATCTTCCTGAATCTGTGTATTTGTGGCCATCTCTCAAGATTTCCTGAAGGCTCTCTCCTCAAGGAATTTTACATCCCTTCTTACCATGACTTTCCTGCTTTCTGGAGTATAGATGCGATATGCCTTTGCATTCTTGCTATATCCCATCAGGAAACCCTTCTCTGCAGTTTGATCCAGCTTCTTCCTCTTTTCATTTGGAACGTGGCAGTACGCTATGCTGCCGAATATCCTGATGTGGCTCACTTCTGGCTTGCTGCCTGTGAACACACTCTCGGGAGGTACCTTCCCCAAAGCTCTATTGGGAACTCTGTTCTGAATATATACTGTTGCGTTGCAGGCCTCTGCCCATAAGAATTTGGGCATATCTTGGTCGTACAACATTGCCCTTGTAGCTTCTATTATGGTCTGATTGTTCCGTTCTGCAACTCCATTTTGCTCTGGATTGTATGGAGTTGTCCATTCTCTCTTGATGCCTTCCTATGCACAGAAATTTGTGAAGTCTTTATCAATATATTCTCCACCGTTATCTGATAGCAACTTCTTGATCTTCTTTCCTGTAGAGTTCTCCACCAATGCTTTGAAATCTTTAAACTGATTAAAGACTTCATCTTTGGTCTTTAGAAAATAATCCAAGTTTTCTTGGAATAATCATCAATGAAGTTGGCAAAATACTTTGCCCCACTGAGAGCAGTTGTGGGCATTGGACAGAAAATGTCAGAGTGTATTAACTCTAATACACCTTTGGCTCTACAGTTTCTTCTTGGAAATGTTGCCTTAGCGTACTTCCCTTGTACGCATCCCTTGCAAACTTCGTCTTTCTTCGTGCTGAGTTCAGGAGCCCTTATGAAAGTATTTTTGAGAATCCCCAAGGCTCTATGATGTAGATGCCCCATCCTTCTGTGCCATAACTCATTCAGATCTCTGTCGTCTGTACTGCCAATCACGGCCACTGGAGATTCAAGCTGGAGCTTATACATCTTGTGACTCCTTACTCTGATTTGTGCCTTTTTGTTCAAGTTAGGGTGTTTGACATACACCTTATCTTGAATGAAGTATATGTCATAGCCCTTGTTCTGAAGTTGAGACACCGAGAGTAAATTCATCCCCAACCCTGGTACATGCAGAACATTTGTGGCTCGAATCTTGTTGCCATCCTCAGTTTGAAATGTTACCGTACCTCTCCCGATGGGGGTACATTTTTCCTTATTTCCCATAGTTATTTGGAAATTCATTTGTTCTTCTTGGTAGCACGAAAAACATTATCAAACCTCTGTCATATGAGTAGATCCTCCACTGTCAATATACCAAACACTTGGAGGAGTTGTGCTTGACACACAGGCAAGATCCTCCTCTAGCTTGGATGCCAACACCTTCATGTCGTGTTCTCTCTGCATTTCTGCGTGCTCTAGAGGACTGCGTGAACCCTTCCAGATGATGGAGCTTTGGTCCATGGCAGATCCTCCCTTCCTATTTTTAGCCATTTGCTCTGATACCATATGAAATTTTTAAGAGGAAAATATATCTGCAATACTTGCTTTATTTCTCCTACTCATGAGATAATTTATTTACAGATGCTTCAATAAATTCTGAAATAAACACATTTCCAAATCTTCACTATCGTTAATAGCATAAGAACAGAAAGATAATTTACACAAGTAGCACAATAGAAACAACCACATGAACATAATTTTTTTTAGACAATTGTCCCCGGAAAAACCCAATGTGGGAAAACCGGTGCAGCAGATTAGGTTTTTATATTTATCTTTAGAAATGGAAAGTACATTTATAGGAGTCTAATGAGCAGAGAAAAATTAGAAAACACCTGGCTGAATTTTCTAGACTTTCCAGACAAATTTCAGACCCTCAGGGTGACCTCCTTCACCCTCTGCGTCATCCAGTTGAGAGCTCTACGCAGTCCCTTTCTGGACTGTGTGATTCTGCTTGGAGGGGTTCTTGCTGCTGATCAACTCACCCTTCCCTTCATCCTCCTGACTTCTGCTTCTCGATAACTGACTCTTCCCTCCTCCTTCTGCTTCTGCAACCCACCCTCTACAAAATCACCCACTGAAATCGAATTCTCTTGCTTCAGAATTGATTTCCTTCAGGTGTTGAGAGTGTCCTCGGCTTGATTTCCAAATGGCCCTCAAGTCTCTTCTTATAGTCTTCCTGTTGATGAATCAAGGACCAAGATTATATCGTTAATCAATGGCTCAAATTAAAAGATGACTTGATCTTCGTTTTATAGAAGATTCACACTCTGCTCTATTTATACCCTTTAATTATTTAATTTCCCTAAGTTTAAACTTAGGGTCTGCATTAAAATAATTAATTATTTTAATAAAGTCATAACCGAGTGGAATTTCCACAAACGATTTATGGGTTATCTAGATAACTGATGTCCAAGCCTCTCTACGAAAAATGAGACTTAGAACACTTTTCGATGCTATAGAAATCAACATTGATCATACCCTTTGGGACATACCCACCCATCATCCTCCAGTGTTGCTTACATTCACAGAGTGTTTGGTTGTTTCCCCTTGAAACACTCCATTCAGGAAGCAGGGCATGGGAGTCTCACCTTAGGCAGTTGGATGAGACATCGTGTATCATGAGCCGAGAGGAGAATCTCCAGTTGAGACACTTGGTAGGTGCACGAATACAGACTTAGGGATGGCGTGGTTGATTCCCGAGGTAGCATATGTTCCATCATTGGGGTCACACTTGAGGGATGGTGGATGGTAGACTTTTTCTACAAGAGGGTACCCTGACTCCGAGTAGTGTCCAGATGTATCATCAAGGGTGGGGATAGCGGATTTAACTGCATGGTCTGGCATGAGAAATGCAATTTTTCATGCGTGGGACAGACTCTTGATACTTGGGTTCCACCCAGGGGATACATACAGGTGTCAGAGATGAGGGCCAGATGGGTTCTAGCAGGTAGCAATGCTATGCAACAACACCCCATGACGAGTGAGAGTTGCAAGCTCCCAATATGGTTGGGGGATCTAGGGATCCAGTTGGTGGGTGGATCACTCCACTTTCTGATGATCAGGGTCAAGGCAGAGGGTGATCCAGTCCACCTTGGGTTTGACACATTGGGGATCACTGAGACCTCGACTGCATGGCGAGGCAGACTTGTCCTATTGTCGCTCAGGATTGATATTAGCAGTGGACATTGGCATCATGGAGATGCTCGGGCATGATGAGCTTGGCCTTCACAGATTTTACGCCACAAGGCCCCAGGAGAGCAGGATACAGTCTGCACATGATGGGGAGTCCGTCATAACCAAAGTAGCACAGCGCCACCATGGTGGCACCTCTCCAAGATTAGCGAGGGACCCGAGCATTACAACTCTACACAACTCGATAACCTTTAGGGATGAATTGGATACTACAGGGGGAGATCATGTAGATCTTCCATTGGGATTTAGCAAGTCACTGATGGAGTGGGGGACTTCATTAGCATGACAGGTTGGTTAGCAGGATGATATCAAGAGGAGCTCATGTGAGCGAGACGCTCTCTCTGCAAGGATTAGGTGGTATCTTTGGGGGTTTACTCTTGGAGTGCATGGGATGGATTACTTTGTAGGGAAACTTCATGAGGAGTTGGGCATAGTGCCATATTATCATGATTCCCTACTCACTGATGGTGTGTAGAGGGCATCTGATAATTATGCCTGGCAGGATAGTGAATGGATCAGGGGGAGCTTCAAACTGGACATGATGGCTTGGGATCCTGGTATTGAGGGATTCTTTCATGTCAGGAAAATGCAAAGGTCAGAGATGATTCAGTGGCGCATCTGGGACCCTTGCACATTTTGCATTGATAGTAGGGAGCCACAACTGGGGAGGATGTTTGTTCAGGCATTGCTTAAGGACAAGCAATTTTGGCGGGGAGGATTGTAATATTCCTTATTAGCAAATCCGCTAAGTAGAATATTAATTTTTGATATTTTTGCTAACTATTACGTTTTGACTATGAGGATGTGGGTTTGTGGGCCCACAATTAGACTTAGGAAACTATAGAGATCAAAACATTAGGCCAAGGCAAATATTGCGGCTGAAGTGGATAATGAGGGCCCAATGAGGAGAGATTGCGTCCCACATGTGGCAACGCATCTCATTGGTATGAGCTAGAGGCAACGTAGTTTTTAGGTGGGGCCTAATGGAATGTTGGGCAGGCTTCGTTAAAAGGAAGCAAGTTGCTCATTTTGGTCATTCATTTATTCATCCATCTCTAAATTGTCTTTGACAAGAGCACGCTTGAGCAATGAGCCAAGCATGCATGTGTTGTTCAGCGTATAGGTGTCTTCGAGCAGAGATCCCAGCCTTTGCTTCGGTGGAATTCGAGTGCCAGTCTCAGGAAGGTGTCTTACCATAGATTGATCATTTCCAGCAGCAAGAGTTTCATCCACAACACATTCATCACTTCAACAATGCAGTGGTATCTAGAGCAGCGCAAAGGTTGTGCAGTCATTGAATAGGATCACTCCGGGAGTTAGAGGAGTGAGGGATATTTTGGAGGAGACTCAATGGGGAGGCTTGGAGCTTCCTAACAGGTATTTTTCTTGGCATTTTGGAGACTTCCAGCAGCAGGGTTTATAGGAGGATCGATTCACCCAACAATTTAGAGAGGTTTTACATGTCATTTTGTCCTTAACCAAATCTTGGGAACTGGGAAAAAGCTCGTAAAAACTATTAAAGGTTACCTGTGCATTTTTTTGCGGTCACTTCTTGCACATGCGCTGATACTCCTACCTTGATTTGTGTACATCTGTACTCTATTTGCCGATAAAACCTGCGCACCCCATTTAAAAGAAAGTAAAAGCGAAAAGTAGCTTCTAGAAGCATAGTTGGGCGCATATTCTTCCAACTAAAAGCCTCTTCAGTCGCGCTAGTTCGAGCTATATCCCTCCAATCATGGAACTTGTTGTGGCTCATTTGCATTTACCTATGAAATATGTTTCAAAACACCAAAAAAGGAATATATGTTAGAAAATGTAAAAGTTTGTGTTGCATAGAAGAATTTTGATTTATATGTTGGTACATTAACATTACGTGATGAGATGTGAAGGTGGGTCGAGTTGGGCTCATTCACGTGCAGGACAATTCGAGAACCAGACCGATGGGCACGTTCAGAACATTGCACACCGGACAGGGTTGAGTTGGGCTCAATCATAAGCTCAGGAGGGTTACGCCGTGGAGAAAACGAACTAATTTCCCAAAGGCGGAGAAGAGGTGCATTTCTCTTAAAAACTTAAGAGTCTCGGAGGAGGCGCAAAAGGAGAAACAGATGGTCGAGATCGAAGTGCAGAGAGGGACGGTGGAGATTAAATCACTAACCGCAAATCGCAAGTTTCAAAATATAGGCACAGGAGGTAAATGATAAAGTAGCTGAAGTGCAATGTGCGATGCTCGGTGGGACCCAAGCGCATAACGCACATCACTAGTTTTAACAGTTAAGCGCCGAGGTTTAATGTTATACTCGCCGAAGTGTGATATGCGATGCGGAGGGGCCCAATCGCAAAATCGCAAATCACAAGTTTTAGAGGATAACTGCGGGAGCTAAGTGATAAAGTCGTCGAAGTGTGATAAGTGATGCGGTGGGGCCTGATCGCAAAATTGCAAATCGCAAGTTTTAAAGGATAACCATGGGAGGTAAGTGATAAAGTCACCGAAGTGCAATGTGTGATGTGGTGGGGCCCAATCGCAAAATCACAAATCGCAAGTTTTAGAGGATAATCATGGGAGGTAAGTGATAAAGTCGTCGAAGTGTGATGTGCGATGCGGTGGGGCCCGATCGCAAAATCACAAATCGCAAGTTTTAGAGGATAACTGCGGGAGATAAGTGATAAAGTCATTGAAGCCCAATGTGCGATGCCAGGTGGGACCCGATTGCATACCGCACATTGCTAGTTTTAAAAGATAAGTGTTAAGGAAAAGTTAAAGCCAACGAAGGGCGATGTGCAGGCGGATGCGATGACGTTTCAACAACGAACTCCAAAGTTTTTCAGATCCAGAGGTAAGACATTTCTCGTGTTAAACCGTGTCGGAGGAAGAAAAGAGGGTTATAACGTAAAATCGGTGAAACGCCTTGGTAATGAGAAATAGGCAGAATGCGGCAAAGAAACTCGGGTAAGTGACCCGATGTAGATCAAAGGAGAAGAGGTAGAGTCGGGTAGCAGGTGATATGATTAACAGCGTTTGAAGCACAGGGGCATAGGCAGAGTCGAGCAGAAAAGCGTATAGCGGCACTGTTAGGGGCACGGGTCAAATCGGGCATGAGTCGTCGTTTTAGAGCTGTGCAGCCATTGCATCATGACCAGAAAGGCCACCTCGGCACTTCGGGAGGACACATCAGCAACAACAGATTCAACAAAACAAACGAAATTTCCAGTTTTAACTTTCTTTCTCAAGTATGATTGCACAAGTAATCTTAAGAGTTTAGGTAGTCGAATAGTTTCAAGAAGTTCAGCAGTTACGAACCACTGTGATGTATTTAAGTAGATAGAAATAAAGAAAAGGGGTTCCGAGTTTTGAACCTCTGGATGACTGTTAGTTTATGACTGAATTCTCTTAGAAATTAATGAAAGAAGATAAAGTTTCCTACACCTGTTGATGTTGATACGTCTTTCCTGTTTCGCTCTGTGGCTATTCCTCTTTTAATGAAGTGAAGTAATGTAGCAGCCGGTCTCTTAATTACATTTGTGAGTAAGAGTTAAATAGCCTTAATTTGCACTCCTTCACCTCATATCTTCTTTGTTCATAAACTCCTGATAGAAATTTAAAGTGATAGATTCTATGTGTACAGCATATCATTTTAGGTTCTCTCTTCCTTCACGAATTTCCTCTGAAACTTAAAAGTGGTAGATTCTGTGTTTTCAACATATCATTTCGAGTTTCTCTTACAGTTCTTCTTATCATTCCATTCAAATATCAACAGTTTATGGCATTGTGAAGGATTTCATTATATCAGATTATTAAGGGTATTAAGTAACTGAATTCTAAGGGTGTGAACAAAGGCTATTTGATATGGTAATTCTGACATACATTTATAAAATGTCTTAAGCAATGATTCCTTACCACATCCAAGGGATTGTTTCTTGAGATACAACATTTTCTAGCACCGTTGGCGGGGACGAAGAAACGAAGTTTATTTTTCCCTAGGTTTTTCACATTATTTCCTCTGGTTGTTCAGTGAAGAGGAAATATTGGGTTGTATTTGTTATTTTCAAAATTCTGGCTTTCAAAAGACCTCACACGAGGTCGGATACCTCATAGCAGATAGTCCCTGCTTTTCCAGATCCAGAAAGATTGGTTTCCAAAAGGGCTCAGAAACCTCTGTAGAAATTTCTGTTCCCAACCCCGGTTTTCAGTGTCTCCTTATTTCTCCCATAAAGTTAAATGCCCATTCCCATAGCCATACATTCAACAAGTTGGAAAAATAAATATTTTCTGAAAACACAAATTCTGGAAATTTCACACTGCTGAAATGCAGAATTAAAAATTCAGAAAATTAAATCAGTCACACATAGAAAATAGACACGCTGATTTTTTGTCAACTTGACCCTGGAAGAACCCCCTACAACTCTTGGGGAAAACCAGTTCAAAAGCTTCTCTTTATTTTTTGAATATTGCTTTTACAGTGAAACATAAAAACACAGTAAAAATTCCAGCAACCAAATTTACAGACTTATCTCGATTTCCATGCTTACAAACTGCCTCGGAAATTGTGCCAAATCAGCAACTTGCAAAACTGAAAATATTACATCATTAATGACAGTAATAAATGTTGTACAACCACCTCGGGAAGCGTGTCGAAACACGCTGTACGGTGTTGTACGAATTTGTACAGCATCCCTCGAAATTCAAGCCCAGAAACTGCCTGGAAAACTGTGTTGTTGCTGCTGTACTTTTTCTTGGTTTTTTTGCCAAAAAATCAGCAACTTCTCTCCTCGAAATCCATGCCCAGTTTTCTGCCTTGGATTGTGTGCTTAATGCTGCTGCCCTCTTCCTCGATTTATGTGCCTCTTTTCTTGAAAACCGGGCCTCTCTCTCTTGCTGTATAGATTTTTTGCCTTGGTATTTGTGCCAATAAATGCTGTTGTACCTTTTGCTTAATCTCCTCACTACTGCCCTCTTTCTTCTCACTGCTCAAAAAAATCTCCTTAGCTTTCTCTTCTCCTCTCTCAATCTACTCATGAAATAATGAATGACCTTTTCCCTCCTTTTCCTCCTTTAACCAAACCCTAAGTGACTTTTGGAGAATCCATAAATCTAATGGCTAAGATAGCTTTAGATCTAGGGCTGAGATTAAATGCTCATTTAAATCTCACGTTTTATTTTTTAATTCACCCCACTTTAATAAAGACCCACCTAGTCATTTATTTCCAAAGTCAATTTTCACTTTCTAATTTCACATTGAATTTATTAAAGTCACTTTAAAATTAGACTTAGTAACTTTATCACTTAAAGTCACTTTTAAATTAGATTTGACTTTATAACTTTATAAAGTCACTTTAAGAAAAAAATTAAATTCTTTTGGACACTTTTCCCTAGGCCAAAGATCAAAGCCTTAGGGAACCACCTGTCCTCCTGTAACCAAATTTCAACACTCCCTCTTACCGAGGAAGGTGTTCCTCACCACACCCATCTTGTTTCTGAAGTAGACATGCTTGCCTCGTCGTAAGGCTCTGGTAAGAATATCTGCAACTTGCTCATCAGTGGGAATATACTCAAGCTTCACAGCTCCCTTCTGAACATAGTCTCTGATGAAATGATATTTGATCACGATATGCGTTGACCTGTCATGAAATACTGGATTCTCCATGAGTTTAATGCAACTCTGATTATCACAGTATATCACTGAAGGTCTCAACGGCTAACTAAATAATCCAAATAACATCTTGCGAAGCCATATGGCCTCACAAATAGCGTGACTGGTTGCCATGTACTCTGCTTCCACTGAACTCAATGCTACTGACTGCTGCTTTCGGCTAAACCATGACACCACTGCCAAACCCAACCCAAAACAGCACCCTGAAGTGCTCTTCCTATCAGAAGCACAACCTGCCCAATCAGAATCAGTGTAACCTGCCAATCTCACTCCATCTCCCTGCCTATAATCCAGAACGTACTCCACTGCCCCCTTCAAGTACCGTAAAATGTGTTTTGCAGCAACCTAGTGAACCCTCCTGGGCTCACACATGAACTGGCTCATCGTATTGACTGCAAAACATATATCTGGTCTAGTGTTGACCAAATACATCAAGGAACCAATCCGCTGTCTATACAATGTGGGATTCACCAACTCGGAATCTGAAGCGTGAAGCTTCTTCCAGTTGGTGATCATCAGTGTCGACATGGGTCTATAATCCTCCATGTGGAACCTGCCAAGGATGTCCACAATATACTTCCCCTACCCCAGGAAGAAATGCCCCTCCTCCTGCCACACCTCCAAACCCAAAAAGTAATGCATCAAGCCAATGTCCCTCATTTCAAACTCCGACTCAAGATCTCTCTTGCAACTCTCTATGAGTCTCTCTGCACCCGTAATTGACCAAGTCATCCACATACAGCATCAGAATGAGAGGCTCCTCACCTATCACAATAAAGTATAGGTTTGGCTCTGCATAACTCTTTGTGAAACCCATCTCCTGCAAGTATGAATCTATCCTGGAGTACCAAGCTCTAGGAGCTTGCTTCAGGCCATAAAGGGCCTTCTTCAGTCTGCATACATGGGACTCCTTCCCATGCACCTCAAAGCCCTGTGGGTGCTCAATGTACACCTCCTCGTGTATGAAGCCATTGAGAAATGCAGTCTTCACATCCATCTGGTGGATCTTCCAACCCATCTCTGCTGCTATCGATATGATGGAGCGAATCGAAGTATATCGAGCCACGGGAGCGAAGGTCTCTTGATAATCTACTCCCTCTACCTAGGAGAACCCTCTAGCCACAAACCTTGCCTTGAATTTCTCAATGTTGCCATTTGTAGCATGCTTTACCTTATAAATCCATCTGGAAGTAACCACGGATTTTCACTCAGGCCTCGACACCACCTCCCAAACATCATTCTTCATGATAGAAGAATACTCCTCCTGCATGGCCTCTCTCCAGACCTGCTGGCTAGCAGCCTCCTCATAGCTAGAAGGCTTAGAGTCAACGATGTTGGCAACCATTGCCATATAGCTACAAAACCTATCAGGTGGTCTGCTCTCTCTGACCGGCTTCTTTGGCCCAACAACAGATGTGGCCTCTCTCAAGGTATCCTGAAGCCACTTGGGCTTCCTCTTCCCTGAGCACACTTCTCCCACTGGAGAATGAAACTCCTCCTCCTCATCAGGAGCCTGAACTCCTGATTGTCTGTCTGTTGTCCTCCTGCCTGAACCTGAATCTATAGATGCTGAAGTACCATCTGAATTGTCCATCAGTGGACTCCCTAGTGAACTTCTCTGCATGCTGCCAGAAGCACCACCCCTCTGACTCTGCGAGCCACTACTCACTGATGGACCTGACACCATAATCGATGTACCTCCGGATCCTCCTGATCCCTGCCCACTAAATCCCTGCAACTGACTTAGTTGCTCCTGAGGGTCTGGCTGATCCAGATACTTTAACTCCCGTGACCTCTTGAAAGCCCTGTCCTCCTCGAACTTCACATCCCCCCTGACAACAACTCTCCTCTGTGCAGGAACATAAATCCGAAAGGCTTTCGAGGTCTCACGGTAGCCTACAAAGATACCCTTCTCTGCGGTGGGCTCTAGCTTGGTCCTCTTCTCCTTGGGTACGTAGGAGTATGCAATACACCCAAAGATACGAAGATGACCAACATCAAGCTTCTTCCCAGAAAAAGCCTCCTCCGGAGTCACATGCCCCAAGGCACGATGCGGATTCTTGTTCTGCAAAATACAGCAGTGTTGCAGGCCTCTGCCCATAAAAACAATTGTAACCCCTGATCATGTAGCATGGCTTTGGCAGCCCCTCCGATGGATCTGTTCTTCCTCTTCGCAACCCCGTTTTGCTGGGGATTGTAAGGAACTGTGAACTCCCTCCTAATGCCTGCCTCCGCACAATAGTCAACAAACTCACCAAGGGTGTACTCCCCTCCATTGTTCAACCTCAGGGACTTGATCTTCCGACCTGTCTGAGTCTCCACAAGAGCTCTGAACTCCTGAAACCGCTTGAATACCTCACTCTTGGTCTTCAAGAAATAAATCCAGGTCCTCCTGGAGTGATCATAAATGAATAAAACATAATACTCATATCCACTCAAGGAAACATGAGACATCCGACCGCTCACATCGGAATGAATCAAATCAAGTATCCTAGTCAATCTGTTGTCATTGCTGGGAGAAGGGGATTTGGAAAACTTGCCCATCGCATATCCTCTGCATGTATCAATGTGATCAGTAATGAAATCTCGCACACTTGTAGTGATCTCCCACAATGTCCTCAAGGCTCGATGATACATGTGCCCCATCCTGCGGTGCCAAATCTCGCACAGCTCTGCTGCTGGTACCTACTGCTCAATGCCAAAAGGGGATGAAATGCAAACTTGTACACCTTTGCATGGCATACACCAATCACTCTCGCTGACTCAGTTGGAGCGCCCCTGGGATATATAAGCACATGTCCTCTCCTGAAAAATATCTCATACCCTCTATCCTCCAATGCTAAGACGGATATGAGGTTCTTCCTCATCCTTGGCACATGTAGAACATCCGACACTTTCAAGGGAGGTTTGGGTTCCCTATCAAATGTCAATGTCCCCACACCGACTGCTCTAACAATGCTGTCATCTCTGAGTACTACCTCTATATCAATGCCACTCTCTGAAAGCTCTGAGAAGTACTCACAGACTCCTGTCATATGACGTGAAGCCCCACTGTCAACATACCAGATACCTGAAGATGCTCCGCTAGTGGAGGGAGATGCACACTCCGTTTCACCATCCGTGGCAGGTGATCCTGCACTAGTGGACTCACAAGCAATGAACCCAAACTCCCAGTCAAAGCTATCCGTAAAGTCCTTTATCTGCTCCAGGTGGATATTGGTGGCCACCTGCCTATTCCACTTGAGGTCCCACCATTATCTCTTTTAGTTTTTTAGTTTCATCGCAACTTACTATTTTTAGCAGTTTTTCGGGTCTTGAACTTCCGGAGCTGTTTTGAGGCCCTCAACGACGATTTTTGGAAAAATCGGGAGCAACATGGTTCTATGGACCGATGTTGCTCACTCAAAATTTGTAGTCCTCGGATAGATCTTTCTAACGAGGTATGGTTCACGTCAAACGGAGATCGTATGCCAAAGTTACGTCCCCGGGAAGTTGAAACACCAATTTACCCAAACGAGGCCCATAGTTTTGGCGCTTCATCTCCTAGGGTTAGGGTTTTGGATGTTGGGGTTTTCCATTGTTTCTAAATAATAAATAGGCCCTAGAGCCTCATTGTAACTCGGTTCAGAGCTGTCGTCGCCACATCTCTTCTTAAGAGATAGCTACCAGCACCCTAGCTAGTTTATTTCCATTTTGTCTGTAAGCAAATTTCAGTTCTTTGATATTAATGAAATGAAGTGTTATTTCCGCTGAATCTTTGTATTTATGGTTATATGTTTATTCTATTGCGTTCCTGCATAAATCCAGATCAGTGGTATCAGAGCGGTTTGCTCTTTCTTTGTTTTTCTTTGCATGTCCCCAACGCGATCAGGGTACAAGAAGTTAGGGCTCGATCTGGTGGAACCTTTGCAAGATAAGCCTCGCAAACCCCGACGGACGCCAATGGGGGGCGAAAAGAAAGATGAGGGAGCAGGAGATCCTATCAAAATATTGCTCGAGGAGGCCCTCGAAAAACAAAGGAACGCGATGATGGATAACTTTGCCTAGATCCTTCAACGGCTACCCACCGGCGGCGCATCTGCATCCGGCAGCCACTCTGGAGGCGCGACTCCCTTTAAGGTACAAGTAAATTTTGACATTCCCATATTTGAGGGTCAAATAGATGTAGATGTCGTAGATAGATGGTTGAATCTATTAGAAGGATATTTCTCGGTTCATGACTTTTATGACCGGAAGAAGATTATTTTTGCACTCCTCAAAGCTACCCCCCATGTCAAGGACTGGTGGGAAACCTACTGTGAGAAAAAGGATGAGACAAAACCCTCTCTGTTCTCGGTCGTACCCACTTGGAATTATTTCCGAGACGCCATCAAGGAACAATACTATCCCGTGGGGAGCTATAAGGACAAGTACATACAATGGACCACGCTGCGACAACAAAGGAATCAAGATGTGCATGAGCTAACGAATATGTTCCATACCTTGCGCACAAAGTTGGGTATCAAAGATTCAGAGAAACATCTGTTGCTAAAGTATCGCAGTTGTCTGCACAGATACATTCAGGAGGAAATGGAGTTCATCGACATCTCCTCGCTTGGTACGGCATATCGGTATGCTGCCAAGATTGAGCAGAAGTTCAAACAGAAGAAGCGAGACTTTGGATCTGTGAATCAAAAGCAAGGGAAAGGTGCTCCCAAACTGCAGAACAAAGGACAGAGCCAAGGCATGGCGAATCAAGACAACCTGTCAAAGCCACAAGAAAAGAACAACACCCTAAAGCCAAAGAGGGACATGGGAAAGTGGTGTGAGTTCCATAAGAGCTCCACTCACAACACAAGAGAGTGTCGGGCCAAGCAGTCGCTCATGGCCAAGATGCGGGCTTCTGAGTCAGATGCATGCTCTGACTCTGAATCAGAACCTGACAAGGGGAATGACAAAGGGAAACAGATTATTGATGCAGAGCCCAACACCACTGTTGCCACTGAGAAGATCCAGAAAGAGGAACCGGAAGATCCAGAGGAGGAAGAACGTCTCTTCCACTCCCAGATGTGGGTAAAGGGCTCCCCGGTACAGTTCATTGTCGACAATGGGAGCCAAAAGAACCTCATTTCAGCAGACGCTGTGAAGCAGTTGGGCTTGCCGACCACAACCCACCCACATCCATACACCATCGGGTGGCTTCACCAAGGACAGGATCTCCGCGTCAGCCAGCGATGTCGCCTTCCCTATCGCATCAAGCCCTTCACGGATGAGGTATTATGTGACATTGCTCCTCTTGACGTTGCTGATGTATTATTAGGACAACCATACTTGTGGAAGCATCATGCTGTGTATGAGTCCCGACCTCGCGTTGTTATTGTTACTTTGGGAAATAAGCTGTACAGGATACCAGAGGTACCACCGCCTACCACTATCTCTTTGGTTACTACAAAACAATACAGTGAGCTCATTTCCCAAACCAGGAAATTCGTTTTCCTGATGATCCCCCCCAAGGAAAGAAGAAGACTGTGGCCACGACCTCCAGACAGGGCTCCTTTGTACGACAACAACAAATGGACAAGGTTGTGGAGGAGTACATATTCACCTCACCCACAGGGGTTCCTCTGCATTGTCAGGTCAAGCACCCGATTGATCTGACCCCAGGGGCGCCGTTACCCAATGGACCGATCTATCGGCGCTCTGTTCTGGAGAACAATGAAATCAAAAGGTAGATTCAGGAGCTGTTGCAGAAAGGTCACATCCGGGGAAGTTCATTGCCCTGTGGGAGCTCGATCGTGTTGGTACAGAAGAAGGATGGGACGTGGAGACTCTGTATTGACTATTGGGCGTGGAACAAGATCACTGTCTGGAATAGGTACCCGATCCCACAGATTGATGACCTTCTGGACCACCTCAAAGGGGTGAAATATTTCAGCAAGATCGACTTGAAGTCTGGGTATCACCAGGTACCAATCGAACCCTCTGATGTGTGGAAGACTGGCTTCAAAGCCAAGGAGGGCCTTTTCGAATGGCTGGTCATGCCTTTCAGGTTGACGAATGCTCTCGCAACCTTCATGAGGTTGATGGACGACATCTTGCGGCCATTCACCAACTCATTTGTAGTGGTGTACTTGGATGACATCCTGATCTTCAGCCAGACTTGGGAAGAGCACCTCCACTACAACTGACAAGTCCTCCAAACACTGCGGCAACACAAGTTGTGTGCCAATTTGGAGAAGTGCACTTTTGGCATGACCCAGGTTCAATATCTGGGATATATTATTTATGAAAGGGGGGTGCATGTGGATCCAACCATGATCCAAGTCATTCGAGATTGGCCAGCCCCAACCACTATAACAGAGCTTCGCAGCTTTCTGGGTCTTGCTAATTTCTACCGCAGATTCGTGTTGGGATTCTCTCATATCACTTGGCCCTTGAGTCAAGTCACGAAGGGACGAGCGAGAGCTAAATTCTTTTGGTCAGAATCTCAACAGAAGGCGTTCACATAATTGAAAAATCGCCTCTATTCTGCCCCAGTGCTCACATTACCAGACTTGCAACAACCATTTGAGATCGAGATAGATGCCCCTGACTATGCTATTGGGGTAGTTCTTACTCAACAGGGACATCCAGTGGCATATCACAGTGAGACATTGTCTGAAACAGTTCGCAAGTATCCCACTTATGACAAAGAAATGTATTCCATTGTGCAAGCTTGTCGACAATGGAAGCATTACATTTTGGGGAAGGAAACAATCATCCACACAGACCACCGACCCCTACAGTTCATACAGACACAAGGGAAGTTGCAGAACGATCGCCATCAGAAGTGGTCCACATATCTGCAACAGTTTCATTTGAACATCAAGTATAAGAAGGGTAGCACAAATAATGTTGCAGACTGCCTTAGCTGACCACCAATCGTGGCGCTCACCACTATTCTCAACTCTTGTGGGCACGAGACTTCTGATTGGCCGCTTCTCTACGAAAGCGTCCCAAAATTCTGCCACACATACAAGACACTCTTGGGGGGTATGCAAGTTCCAAATTTTCACCTCCAAGACGCACTTTTATGTCACCTGGAACACCTTTGTGTTCCTTCAAGCAAGCGTGCCAAGATGATATGGGAACCACACTACAGTCGAGTCGCTGGGCATTTTGGAGTCGAGAAAATAGTGGTAGTGTTGCAGAAGTATTTCTATTGGCCAAACCTTCGAAAGGATGTCGGGAAGCACATCAGATCTTGCACTGCTTGCGCCATTTCCAAACCAACCATCAAGAAGCCGTTGGAAATACTGAGAGGGGGGTGAATCAATATTTCTTTCCAATTGTTATTTTTACCAGTTAGATCACTTATATTTAGAACACAATACGAACAATAAGAATAAATGCTTTAATTAAATTCATCTTTATAATAAAATAGATACAATAAGTGTAGGGTTCCAACCCTAGATGAAGACACCGATCTCCAATCCTTCCAAGCACCAACCTGTACTTTTCCAAGCACCTACTTGGACTTCACGAGGCTCCGACTTCTAGGGAACCAACCCTATCTTCCAAGGCTCCAACCTTGTCACTTTGAGGCTCCAACCTCTAGGGCTCCAACCCTATCTCTAGTACAGGCACCAACCTGGTCTTCTTCTATCCTCTAGGGCTTCAACCCACTGCTTCAATTTGTCAAGATAAGTTGATGATCTTCAAAGCTCC
Organism: Pinus albicaulis; assembly: GCA_034641835.2. Taxonomy (NCBI): domain Eukaryota; kingdom Viridiplantae; phylum Streptophyta; class Pinopsida; order Pinales; family Pinaceae; genus Pinus; species Pinus albicaulis. The sequence continues at coordinate 1,015,819,276 of CM076574.1, read as the reverse complement.
CAATCTTTTCTGCGATCTGCCCTGACAATATCTTCACTCTCAATAATGCCGTCTCCAAATCACTTCATCAATGACAACCTTATCTTATCATGAAGGTGTCGCCACTGCTCTTCATGTTACCCAAACACTTCTCTTCAAGGTCACCTCATGATGACATAAGCAATGCATCATAGTCTCCCAAACAGCTCCAAGACGTTTAATAAGTTGTCCAAGTTCTGTACTTAGTCTTCAATAACAACTTCAAGGTTTGACTCCAAATAGGCAGCTTCAAGGTATTCAATAGGATTCTAGAAATCTTTAAAGTGTCTTTAATATGCTGCCCCAAGGACTCTTCAAGAGTTCCAAGCACTTCACTGCTTCAAGGCTCCTAATACTCCATTGTCCAAAAACTTCACTGCTCCAAGGCTGCTACACTAGTTCAAGCTTCCAAATTCGTTGTTCTAGGCTCCAACTCTCAAATCTCCACACACCTCAATGATGCTCAATGATCTGCCCACAAGAGACACCAAATTGCCAACCAATTCCAAGAGTAGTTTCAATGTCTACCAAGTATCACAAACCACTGTCCAACCACTTTGATTGTCCTTAAAGGTTAGTACACCACCAAGCTGTTATACCTCCTTAGATCAGCAATTCAACGAGCCTTCAAGTGACTATCCTTTTGGAGGAAGTTTGTTTGGCCCAACCACAGATATTTCTGCCCACACATAGTTCAGCAATCTGAGCTGAGGATAATTCAATCACTGTATTGAAAGCTCCACGAAGGTGTACACTTCAGGTTGCTGTCCAGTCACAGATAGCACTGTAATCAAAGGTCAAAGATGCAATCCTTATATTGTCCAAGTCAATTCGGGTGGCTATCCAAGATTTACAAGCACAGCTAGCTTATCATAACAAGTTTGAGTTGAGGTGAATTGTCCAATGGGACTGTCTAGCCTTTAATTCTGAGTTACAACAGGTCACTGTAACCTCAACAAAAGATTGCCTAACAGTCCTTAATCTGAACTTCAGAATAGTGGCAGCAATCCGAACTTCTAATTTTCAATCTGAGCCTTTTTTTTTTAAATGACTGTTCTTTAGGTTTGTAATTGAGCTTATACAAGTCTGAAATCCAAGCTTTAAAAGGCGCAAGTGTCCAAGCTTCTTCACACAGGATCTGCCACAGATTTGCAAATTGGAGTGACTGTACACTGAGCTGTAATAGAATATAGAAGAATTATCCCAAAAAAAATTGCCCAAACAGGTTTCAAAATCCTCCTCCACCTCCTCTCATTTCTCTCTGAATTTCTGTGATTTTCACCGAAATTTTGATGGGTAGAATGAGGAGTACGACCTTATATTTATACTCATTTTTCTTTTTGACAAAGGGACACATCCCTTGGCCATGAGGCATGAGCCTACACAAGTCGGCTTAGGTTGGCCCACTGACAATAATTTACTTTAAACTTGAAAAATCAGTAACTTTAAAACCACTAGGAGTTTCGGGTTGAGTAATAGCTCGTTGGAAAGGAAAAATTATGCTCTTCAAGATGGTGTAGGTTTCATTAAGGAATTTTGCCTCTAAGGTAGCAAAAAATATTTTTTAATGTGACTGATTATTTATGAGTGCAGAAATGGAGGCAGGGAAGAATGCCTTTGACTGTAGGGCTTCTTCATGGTTTGATTTCTTCGTTGATTGTCTTCATAATCATGTCCTAGCCTTCTTCAACATAGGATCACCATCACCATGTCCTTTCCTTCTTCAACATAGGATCATTAGATTAGATGTCCTTAAGATAGTGCAAAGATATTTCATCAATCAAATGGAGCATCATCATGTAGTCTTCATCATTAGGACATCAAGCTTCACATCATTGGAGATTTGTCATGTCATCATCAAATTATCGGTGGTAGGACATGTAATCATGTGTATGTCTTCTAGTCCTTCATCAAGTGCAGTGATATGGTAGTCTTCCATTGTAATCATCCTCTGGGATCTTCAAGAACATTTGCTATTCCAACCACTGACATCAACTATTGACATCAATGACAACCTAGATTAACAGAAGCAAGGCCTATATACTCTGCTACCTACCCCTCGTCGACCTTGGGAATCCATCTCCATGGATTACATGTCGGGCCTGCCTTCTACTAAGCATGGAAACAACTGTGTTTTCATGGTCGTCGACAGATTCTCAAAGATGGCCATTATGGCGGCTTGCAAGAAGAATATCACAGCAGAAGCCACTGCTAAACTCTTCTTTGAATGAGTGTGGGTGCACTTTGGGATCCCATAGTCTATCATATCAGATCAGGATAGCAGGTTCCTCAGCATATTTTGGTCCAGCCTCTGGTCAATGCTAGACGCCAAGCTCACTAAGTCCACAACTTTCCATCCCCAAATAGATGGCCAGACAGAGGTCGTCAACAAAATGATTATACACATTCTGCGCATGTACAATTCAAAGCATCCATGCACATGGCATGAGAGCCTCCCCTATGTACAACACAGTTATAACCGAGCTCTTCACAGCTCAACTGACCACAACCCCTTTTAGGTGGGCTTGGGATTCCAGCCATTATGTCCCATTAACGTAGCCATGCCATTTGTTGCTAATCAGGCCGATTCGGCTCATGTCCAGTCTGAAGTTGACAAAGCAAACAACTTCATCGAGTGCATTCAGCACATCCACCAACAGGTTCATGACATATTGGACACAACCAATGTTAAGTATAAGCAACGCCATGATCAACATCGGGTGCCACACAACTTCTAGGTGTGCGACAAAGTGTGGCTACATTTGCAAAAGGAGCACCTCATTGGACCCCACCGCAAGCTTCGCCCGCTCCGATACAGGTCGTACACCATCACCAAGGCTGTAGGGAACAATGCCTTCGAGCTCAGTATTCCACCATTCCTTGGTCTGCACCCTGTATTCAATGTAGACTGCCTTCGTCCCTACTTCCCACCTCTACTTGACACCTCCGACATTACAGAAGAACTCACACCAAAAGAGTTAAACCCAAACTGCATGAAACAGGCCACCACAGATTGTATCATGGACATGCAAATCAAGAACACTCGCCAATAGAAGATCCAACTGTATCGGGTTGTCCAAGCTGGCCAACTCCTGCACCAAGGCAATTGTTTCACCAGGGACCAAGTTCAACAGAAGTTTCCTCATCTCATGGAGGAATTCAACGCAATGGGGACCATTGCTTCCTAAGGGGGGAGGAATGCTCCAGGTGGATATTGGTGGCCACCCGCCTATTCCACTTGGGGTCCCACCATTGTCTCTTTCAGTTTTTCAGTTTCAGCACAACTTACTATTTTTAGCAGTTTTTTGGGTCCTCAACTTCTGGAGCCGTTTTGAGGCCCTAAACGACCTTTTTTGGGAAAATCGGGAGCAACATCGGTCCACCCATGGATCGATGTTGCTCACTCAAAATTTGTAGTCCTCGGATAGATATTTCTAACGAGGTATGGTTCGCGTCAAACGGAGATCGTATGCCAAAGTTACATCCCCGGAAAGTTGAAACACCAATTTACCCAAACGGGGCCCATAGTTTTGGCGCTTCATCTCCTAGGGTTAGGGTTTTGGATATTTAGGGTTTTTCATTGTTTCTAAATAATAAATAGGCCCTTGAGCCTCATTGTAACTCAGTTCAGAGGCCTGTAGCCGCCACATCTCTTCTTAGAGATAGCTACCAGTGCCCTAGCTAGTTTATTTCCATTCTGTCTATAAGCAGATTTCAGTTCTTTGATATTAATGAAATGAAGTGTTATTTCCGCTGCATCTTTGTATTTATGGTTATATGTTTATTTTATTGCGTTCCTGCATAAATCCAGATCACCTCTATCTCTACTGATGCTGCCATGGTCTTGTTCTTCCCCTTCTTCTTCTTCTCCGGACACACAACTGCATAATGTCCCATCCTCTGACAATTCCAACACTTCACTTTGGAATAGTCCTTCTGCGTGTTCACCTGATTACCTTTACCTTTTCCTTTGCCCCCACCACTACTTGTGGAAACTTGCTTCTTTCCCTTGCCTTTCTTGCCTTCTGCTAACAGTGCTACACCCTTATCCTGCTCAACAGATTTGGCTGCCCCAAGCTGACTCTTCCTGATTTTTGTCTGTATGCAATCATCCCAGAACCTCTCCCAAGTAGGAAGGGTCTCACATGCACAAACCCCATTAGCAAAGTTCAGCCATGAACTGAGAAGGCCATTCACTGCAATCCGCACCAATTCAGTGGGTGGAATGATCTCTCCAACTGCTGCCAACGCATCTCTCACATTAGTGATCTTTGTGAGATATCCAATAGCACTATCAGTCTTCGCTATCTTAATGCTCTTCAGCTTCTCCCTTATGACCATTTTTCTGTTCTCATTGGTACTCTTGTAGAGATTGGTCAAGGCTGTCCACATCTCATGAGCATATCTCTTTCCTCTCAAATGAGGAATGACATGGTCTTTAATACAATCCAGAATCATTTTCTTACCCTTGTTATTCTTTTTGTTAAAGTATGCCAACTGAACAACATCAGTAGGCACATTCACAGGGTGTTGTTGGGTATGCACCATTATACCCTAGACTTCTGCCTCCTCAAAGATGCTCTGTATTCTTTCCTTCCATACGCTGTAATTACTATGCCCATCCAACCTATCCTCCACCCTCAAGCCCAAAGAGTCACATGCTTGCTGTCCTAAAAAACTGAAAAGACACTGCTGTAGTAAAGGTATTGTTTTCTGTGTGAAAAATCAACTTGTTGTAATTTTTCTTCCTGCTGTCTCAAACTGCACTTTTCAGCAAAATAGCTTCGATACCAAGTAAAAATTTTTGTTTCCAACCCCGGTTTTCAGTTTCTCCTTATTTCTCCCATAAAGTTAAATGCCCATTCCCATAGCCATACATTCAACAAGCTAGAAAAATAAATATGTTCTGAAAACACAAATTTTGGAAATTTTACAGTGCTGAAATGCAGAAATAAAAACTCAGAAAAATAAATCAGTGACACACAAAAAATAGACATGCTGATTTTTGGTCAACTTGACCCTGGAAAAACCCCCTACAACTCTTGGGGAAAACCAGTTCGAAAGCTTCTCTTTATTTTCTGAATATTGTTTTTATAGTGAAACAGAAAAACACAGTAAAAATTCCAGGAACCAAATTTACAGACTTATCTCGATTTCCGTGCTTGCACACTGCCTCAAAAATTGTGCCAAATCAACAACTTGCAAAACATAAAATATTATAGCATTAATGATAGCACTAAATGTTGTATGGCCACCTCAAGAAGCGTGTCGAAACAGGCTGTACAGTGTTGTACGGATTTGTACAGCAACCCTCCTCGAAATCCAAGCCCAGAAACTACCTGGAAAACCGTGCTATTGCTGCTGTACTTTTTCTCTGTTTTTGTGCTAAAAAATCAGCAGCTTCTCTCCTCAAAATCCGTGCCCAATTTCTGCCTTGGACTACGTGCTTAATGTTGCTGCCCTCTTCCTCTATTTTTGTACCTCCTTTCTTGGAAACCGTGGCTCTCTCTCTCCTGTTGTACGGATTTTCTGCCTTGGTATTTGTGCCAATAAATGTTGTTGTACCTTTTGCTGAATCTCCTCACAACTGCCCTCTTTCTTCTCACTGCTCAGAAAATCTCCTTAGCTTTCTCTTCTCCTCTCTCAATCTGCTCATGAAAGAATGAATGACCTTTTCCCTCCTTTTCCTCCTTTAACCTAACCCTAAGTGACTTTTGGGGAATCCCTAAATCTAATGGCTGAGATTAAATGCTCATTTAAATCTCACTTTCTATTTTTTAATTCACCCCACTTTAATAAAGACCCACTTAGTCATTTATTTCCAAAGTCAAATTTCACTTTCTAATTTCACATTGACTTTATTAAAGTCACTTTAAAATTAGGCTTGGTAACTTTATCACTTAAAGTCACTTTTAAATTAGATTTGACCTTATAACTTTATAAAGTCACTTTAGGAGAAAAATTGAATTATTTTGGACACTTTTCCCTAGGCTAAAGATCAAAGCCTTAGGGAACCACCTGTCCTCCGGTAACCAAATTTCAACAACCTCAAACTCCTTCAACCCTGATCCTACATTTTCTGCTCCTGGCAGCAGTTCTCATAACCTTTTGTTTGAAGATATTTCCGAGGAACTCTCTTTCTTAGAAAAAGATTCTCCTTCCACACCCATTTATTTTCAAGGACCTGAGTTAGAAGAACATCCTTTCGAGTCTGTTTCTTTTACCTTCACTCAAGCTCAGCCAAATATAGTGGCTGGTTCTTCTTCCATTGTTCATCAACCCACTCCCATATCAGTGTCACCTCCACCTTCATTCACTTTCACAGTCGGTTCATCAGCCTCAACTACCCAAGGAGCAGTTAACCAAGTTGTGAATATGGAAGTACCAACTTTCTTAACGAACATATATGCTCCACTAAATCTTGCACAACCAATGAACTCCATGCCTCAAGAATACCTCAAATTACTTCCTCGTTTCACTGGAGAAAATGAAGTAATTTCATAACAACATTTACCTTTGTTTTGCACTTTTGTTGAGAATTTGAATGTAGAACACCTAGATGTTGTGATGAGACTATTTGTGCAGTCTCTAGATGGAGAGGCTAGAAAATGGTTCAAAGGGTCACTAAATGGTTCCATAAATAACTGGGAAGAGTTAGAAAATAGATTCAATCAGAGATGGGGAGAAAAGAGAGATCATGGTTACTCATTAACAGAGTTTAATATAATTAAAAGAAGGCCTAATGAAGACATTTTTGAGCTTGTAAAAAGATTCAATAAATTGTACAATAGTTTATCTATATAGATGAAGCCCCCCCCATAGGAGAAAAGGTAGATTTTGCTGGGGCTTTTGAAGTTGATTTTAGCTTTACATTGAGAGAAAGAAGAGCCCCTACTCTTGAGCAGATACAAATAGACGCTTTAGAGATTGAAGCTAATATGACTGCATGGCGTAGATCGATAGATAGGTGAGTTGGAATGAGGGGTAGAACGAAGTAGATAGCATGATGGGATCGACCGAAAGGTAAAGGAGCATAGTTTCAGTCAAGTTTTTTGGGGCTCCCTCGATCGAAAGGGAGGGGATCTAGTGACAGTAACTAAATCTAGTGCAACTTAAGTTTTGTATTATCCACAGTGGATAGAGTATAGAGTCCTAATCGAACAACCAACCCAAGAGAAGGGGAAAGAAAAATAAGAATCATCGCATGATCTAAGGATAGAAGATATGGCAAGGGTGATAAAAAATCTGACAAATAAGCTATCTAAGACAGAATTGGAAAATAAAAACTCCCAAAGGCACTTACAACAAAATCGAGGGGGTTTCAACCCTCAATTCAGAAGACATCCCCTGCAAATTTTGCAGAGGGAAAGAAGAGATCAAGACCAGGTTCAAGCACCGTTGTATATAAAAGCAGCACCCACAGAGCCAACAGAAGATGACCAAAAGGAGGACGAGGATCGAGTATCTTCTATGTACGCAATAGAAGAGGATGAAGAGGAAGATTATGAGGGAGAATATGCCGAATTCGAAGTATCTTTTGATCAAGATGAGATGGATGAACACTGTAGACAATTCACAGACTTCATGCAAGCTGAGTTACATAAAAAGTATGATTTAAGGTCTAGAAAGAGATCTAGAGTGCAGGATAATGTAGGTGAACAACAAGGTTCCATTCCTCCTCCAATGGCGACTCCACAACAAAAGGACCCTATGAAACAGGTCAGTAATGGGAAACAACCTACAAGCTCACTTAAGAGAACAAATGTGTAGTAGGTTGAATCTTCCCAGGACAAATCAGTTGACACTAATATTCTGGAGAGAGTTGTTCCTGTACCCGAACAAGCAGCAGATTCTAGAAAGAGTGAATAAGAACTTGAAAAATTTGTTGAGCAAACTCATGCCTTCAGTTTGGCCAAAGAGTTGGAGAAGGTTAAAATTCAGGTACCTCTTCTAGAATTGGCTAAAATACCAGCTTACAAGAAAGAAATTTCAGAGTTTATTAATCTCACACAGGTGGAAGATATAAGTGACACGGTGAACCTACAAGAAGAAACGCCAGTGGTCACCTTTGGCCCTCATGTAGAAGAAGTAGATCCTTATGTTCCACCCTTCCATATTTCTCTGTTGCTTCATGATTTTACTCTACATAATTGCATGCTGGACTCGGGAGCGTCCCATAACCTCATGCCATTGTCTGTTATGAAGGAGCTTAACCTACAGATTACCAAACCTTGTAGGGATCTGTATTCATTTGATTCCAAAAGGGTGAAATGTGTCGGGCTGATTAAAGATGTAGCAGTTTCGTTGGCACAAATCCCAGCAAAGAGTGTAGTCATGGATGTAGTGGTTGCTGACATCCCAGCTAGGTTTGGAATGCTCCTGTCAAGGTCTTGGGGAGCTAAGTTGGGAGGTGTACTAAAGTTAGACTTCACTTATGCTATCATTCCGGTTTTTAATGGGGAAGAAAGGAGGTTGTACAGGGAAACCAGGTTTGTGAAGACCACCTCTAAGAAAGATGTAGGAAATTCCCCCATTTATTGTCAAGAAACAAAAGATCTTTCTTGTTTCATGTTGCATGAAGATGCAGAATTTGCTGAAGACACAGGGAAGCAGCTCTCTTCAGCAGTTGTAAATAACGAGCTGCACTCAAAAAAGATTTGGAAGTGCTACTTTGATGGCGCCTACTCCAAGGAAGGCACAGGGGTCGGATTCTTGCTAATATCACCGGAAGGTAACCTCATGCCATTCTCTTTCAATCTAGAATTTGATTCGACAAACAATGTGGCTGAATATGAGGCCTTAATATCAAGCCTTCAAGTTGCTAAATAGATGGGGGGTTCAATGTATTTCAATTTATGGTGTCTCTGAGTTGATAATAAGGCATATCAAGAATCATTGTCAAACCAAGCATCTGAGATTAAGATCGTACATGAATGAAGTTTTGGATCTGATAGAAAACTATTTTGAAGCCTTCAATCTTCAGTATATTCCGAGGGAGGAGAATAGATTGGCCGATTCTTTAGCAGTTATAGCTAGCACCTTCAAACCTCCCATAAATCACCGTCTAAGGTACGAAATTGAAGTTAGACATAGAATCCCTGACAATGTGAAACATTGGCAGATGTTTGATGATGATGAACAGATAAATTAGTTCCTAACAATGATTGGAAACTTTGAAGATGCTGAGGTAGACCAAGTGGAAGAGCAAACAGAGTAGAGAACAAAAATAAGAAACCTCAAGCAGTTAATAGGTGAACAAAAGATTATCCAATTGAAAGATAATGTGCTCCCTAGAGGGTTTGCTCCCCTTGAAAGATTATTCGATGCTAATGATGTTGCTGTTGATTCGAAGAAAACACATCAAGAAGAAGAGATGGAAGATTGCAATTTGGGAACTCAGTAGGAGCCCAAAATAGTGAAATTGTTCAAAGGGGTTCCCAAAAACTACAAAGAAAGATACATTGATCTTTTTAAGAAGTACATATTCAACATAAGATTCCATTGAAGGAAGGGCTCAAACCACAAAGACAGAAGCTCAGATAGATCACTCCCTTGTTGTTAGCTTCAATCGAAAAAGAAGTGAAGAAACTGTTGCAGGCGAAAATTATAGTCCCTCTCAGATATTCAGACTGGGTTTCCAATCTGGTCCCTGTAAGAAAGAAGAATGGAGAGATAAGACTGTGTGTAGACTTTAGGAACTTGAATCGAGAATCTCTAAAAGATAATTATCCTTTGCCGAAAATGGATTGTCTTACAAAAGGTGATAGGAGCTCACAGGTTATCTATGGCTGACAGATTTTCTGGGTATAATCAAGTAGCAGTGGAAAAAGAAGATCAAAAGAAGACCGCTTTCACTACACCCTAGGGCACCTTCATGTACACAAGGATGCCATTTGGCCTTGTGAACACAGGGGCAACATTTCAAAGGGCCATGGACATAGCCTTCGTTGGTGACAAGTTTGTAGTTATATATCTGGATGATGTAACTGTTTTTTCGGGGTTAGATGATGAACACTTGGAGCATTTGCGAAAAACTTTTCAAAAGTGCAGAAAGTTTGGTTTGTCATTAAATCCCAAGAAATCTTTTTTTGCCTTAGAAGAAGATAAGTTATTGGGTCACATAGTTTCTAGAAATGGAGTAAAGATTGAACCAGCAAGGGTGGAAGCCATTCAGACTATTCCTTTACCCAAAAGCAAGAAGGATATCCAGAGATTCCTGGAAAAAATAAACTTTCTAAGGAGGTTTGTGCCCAATTATGCTAAGATCGTGAGAAGTATAACAGATATGTTGAAGAAAAATGTAGAAATGAAATGGGATAAGGAAGCAAGAGATGCATATGTTAGAATAAAGGAAGCACTGCAGGAAGCTCCAGTTCTGATTAGTCCAAACTATAAAAAAGCCTTTCAGGTATTCTCATTTGCATCCCCCACTACTATTTTTGTTGTGTTGTTGCAGAAAAATGAAGACAATAAGGAGCAGCTAGTTGCATTTTTCAGTAAAGTTCTAAGGGATGTTGAGCTCAAATACAATATTCTGAAGAAACAAGTATATGCTTTGGTCAAAGCATTGAAAGCCTTCAGGAATTATGTGTTGCAGTCCCAAATCACTGCTTATGTTCCTAATTCTGCTGTGAAAGACGTGCTAGTCCAAAGTGATGTTGAAGGAAAAAGGGGGAAGTGGATAGCAAAAATCCAATAGTGTGATTTGGACATCAAACCCACCAAGCTAGTCAAGGGACAGGGTTTAGCGAAATTGTTTACAAAGACAAATTTCCAAGCCTTGGGAATTAATCTGTTGGCACCAGTGGATGGAGCTGTTAATGAAGAAGGTCAAAGCAAGTCCAAAACAGGTATTCAATACAAATTTTTGTGCTCTGATTCGTATAAGGATATTGTGCACTACCTGTGTTTCTTTTCCTGTCCAACTTCACTAAATAGAACAAAATACAGAGCTCTCAAACTCAAGTCTCAGCCATATGTTATCATAGAAGCAAAGCTATACTGGAAAGATCCTGCTGGTATTTTGTTGTTATGTTTGATCGAAGGAGAATCTATTGAAGTCACCAAACAATATCATGAAAGTTTGTGTGGAGGACATTATAGCTGGAAGGTCACTGCCCATAAGATTCTCAAGTCAGGCTTCTATTGGCCAACCCTATTTGCAGATGTTTATAGACTAGTTAGAAGTTGTCAAAAGTGCCAATTGTTTGCTGAAAAGAAAAATTGGTTCCATTACCTCTCATCCTTGTATTTATTGAATAACCTTTCAGGCAATGGGGATTGGATTTTATTGGAGAGATCAATCCACCATCAAGTGGACAGTTCAAGTGGATTCTGACTGCCACTGATTATTTTACAAAATGGGTTGAGGCAATACCCACGAAGAAGGCAAATGACCAAGTAGTGATAAAGTTTCTAGAGGAAAACATCTTCAGCGGATTCGGGTGTCCAGTCAAAATTGTGACTGATAATGCTCAGGTATTCAACTCTTCTCATTTCATTAATTTCTGTCAAACATATAATGTAATCTTATCACATTCCACAGCATATCATCCTCAAGGGAACGGATTGGCAGAGTCCTCAAACAAGACATTGGTCAGGATCTTAAAGAAGACAATCGTTGAAAATCAAAAGGATTGGGACATCAAGTTGAAGTTTTCCCTCTAGGCAGTTCTAGTCACTACCAAGAGATCTATTGGAAAGTCCCCCTATGAACTAGTGTATTCAACTCAAGCATTGTTTCCTACTCAACTGGCTAAACCATTGATTTCTTTCCTTCAAGATGCTCAGGAAGAACCTAATTCTCTGGTAAGGAGATTGAAAAAAATAATTGAATCAAGTGAAAACAGAAACAAAGTCAGGGATAACTTGATTACTTATCAGGAAAAGATGAAGTCTATATTTGACAGGAAAGCAAAAGAGGTTCTCTTTCAAGCAGAAGATCTAGTACTGAGATGGGACACCAGACGAGAAGATAAGGGGAAGCATGGTAAATTTGATCCTCTCTAGTATGGTCCATACAGAATCTCTGAGGCAAGGTCAAATAACACATTTATTTTGGAAGATCTAGATGGAGAGCCAGTACAACTGCCTGTGAACGGGCAGTATCTGAAGCATCATTTCCAGCATTAAAAGTCAACACTCCACCATCGTAAATACCAGATTGCTCATTGTTCATATGTCACCAAGCAATATTTAACTCCATGCCCAATGGATAAGGCACTAGTCTGCGGTTCTTAGCGCTTCCGTGGAAGAAAACACTATCCCCAGGTGGAGCGAGATGTTGTGGCTCATTTGAATTTACCTTTGAAATATGTTTCAAAACACCAAAAAAAGCATATATGTTAGAAAATGTAAAAGTTTGTGTCACAGAAGAATTTTGATTTATATGTCGGTACATTAACATTACGTGATGAGATGTGAAGGTGGGTCGAGTCAGGCTCATTCACGTACAGGACAGTTCGAGAACCGGATCGATGGGCACGTTCAGAACATTGCACACTGGACAGGGTCGAGTCAGGCTCATTTGTAAGCTTGGGAGGGTTACGTCATGGAGCAAATGAACTAATTTCCCAAAGGCGGAGAAGGGGTGCATTTCCCTTAAAAACTCAAGAGTCTCGGAGGAGGCGCAAAAGGAAAAACGAATGGTCGAGATCAAAGCGGAGAAAGGGACGACGGAGATTAAATTGCTAATCGCAAATCACAAGTTTCAAAAGATAGGTGCGGGAGGTAAATGATAAAGTAGCTAAAGTGCAATGTGCCATGCCCGGTGTAATATCCCCAAAGGGAAATAACCAGTAATACACAGAAATATGCCAGACAGATATAGAAAATACAATGCTGGTACCAGATCATGGAACAAGTACACATAGAATGCCAGAAAACTAAGCCATTTTATTAATCTGAGAATACATAGATAGGAATACAAGACAATCAGAATGAGTGCACCTATCCTTGCCCTAGGCAAGTGGAAACCCTCTCAGAACAAATGATGGCTGCAAATAAGGACAGCGTCCTAGCTGGCTGAAGAGCTGCTGTTAAGAGCTGCTGCTGGAATGCAATGGAACTATAAGCTGAAGACTAGAAGATGGCTGATCTCGGTCCTCCAAACCCTCCTGTCATATTTGTCTGCTGGTGACGGCCTGGCTGGTGGAATGCGGCCACACAATCTTCCAGATGAAATGATCGGCTCCTCAAGGCTAGAAATCTTTGGAAAAGCGGTTGTCGAAGCCCTACTCCACATGACCACCTCATCGGATCGAGCGTCCTCCACGATGGATCTGCGTCCTAGATGCACCGGATCTGCGGATGCAGAAGCCTCCAATCCGGATACGTCCTATCCACTCCAAATCTTTATCACAGGGTCGAGATCATTTTTCTCTTCAGATCTATGCTGGATCTGCCAATATCTCCTCAGATCTGCAATCTCCCAAGCTGGATCTAATTTTATCTCTTCAGATCTAGGCTGGATCTGCCAATATCTCCTCAGATCTGCAATCTCCCAAGCTGGATCTAATGCTATCTCTCCAGATCTGCACCCTACAGAACTAGATTTGCAAATATCTCCTCAGATCTGCAATCTCCAAGTCTGGATTTGTCAGTATGTCCTCAGATCTGCGTCCTTCTGTCTCCCGGGAATGCGGCTCCTTTCTAAGCTCGATTCAAGGCCCTTTTTCCCGGGAATGTCATTCTCCCTCTCGTATCCGAATCGCGTCCTTCCTCCTCTCAACAATTCCAAGTGCTGTTTTCTAGATTCAGCCTTCCACAAGAGGGCTTTTTCCTCATACAATGCTGGAACCCGATCATGGAACAAGTACACACATAGAATGCCGAGGAAAGAAAACTGAAAGCCATTTTATTAATGCGTACAGAGAGGTACCATGTGAGAATGAGTGCACCTATCCTTGCCACTATGACGATGAGACCCTCTCAGAACAAATAATGGCTGCAAATAAGGACAGCGTCCTAGCTGGCTGGAGATCTGCTATGAAGAGCTGCTGCTGGAATGCAATGGAAATATGAACTGAAGACTAGAAGATGGCTGATCTCAATCCTCCAAACCCTCACCAATAAAAACGGCCACAATACTGGTGGCCGGGCGCGGCGGTGGAATGTCACCACAAAATCTCCGGTTAAATTATCGGCTCTCAAGACTAGGGAAATGCGGAAAGGCGCAGCTGTCAGCAATGCTCATGACCTGCTCATCGGATCGGCGTCTGCGACGTGGATGCGTCCTAGATGCTCGGATCTGCGGATGCGAGCCTCCGAACGGTCTGGGCGTCCTGTCCCTCCAAATATGCGTCCTCCAAGGTCGGATCTGCTGCTATATCTTCGGATCTGTCTGCGGATGCGTCAATATCACCCTGGAATCTTTTAACGACACTCCAAGAAATTTCGGATCTGATGTTATCTCTTCAGATCTAGGCTGGATCTGCCAATATCTCCTCAGATCTGTAATCTCCCAAGCTGGATCTATAGCTGTTTCTCCAGATCTGCACCCTACAGAACTAGATCTGCAAATATCTCCTCAGATCTGCAACCTCCAAGGCTGGATATGTCAATACGTCCTCAGATCTGCGTCCTTCTGTCTCCTGGAACAACGTCCTCTCTCTAAGCCTGATCTGCGTCCTTTCTTCCCCTGGAACAGCGTCCTCCCTCTCAGATCTGAACTGCGTCCTTCCTCCCCCTGAAACAGCGTTTTGCCTTCTAGATCTGCGCAGCCACAAGAAGGGCTTCTTCCTCTCCGAATCTCCACCTGAAACTGCTACCAAATCTCCACTGAAACTGAAGGGTGTTACTCAGAAATTAACCTTACTAGGGCAGGCACTCGAAGTCCCCCGAAGCTAAGGGTGAAACCAGAAATAACCTTACCAGGGCAGGCACTCGAAGTCCCCCGAGGCTAAGGGTGAGATCTCCGACTGGAGACACTCGGTTGCACTAAACAGTGCTGCAGACCGACTAAACAACCGGCGTGCGGAAGCAGACAGAAGTCTAGCTCTCAATAATAATATCAAATCATGCATGTCAAATGAAGTGGAAACCCCTCCTTTTATAATGCTAAACTCCAAAACCTTAGCTGCGTCCTTCACCACTCTCCTTCGCTGCCGCGATTAACGTAGGTCGACGATGCCTCCCCATCATACTGTGGACCCCCAAAGGGCCCCTCTCTAAGTTATAACGTCAATCAACTAGGAAAAGAACACTTTATTTATAAAGTGAGGTGACTAAAGTGAGGTGACCCCTCTTATTTCTCACTTTATTTATTACTTCTAGCTAAAGCGGCAAAATAAAACAAAAATGAAATATTCCAATTAGCAAAGCTAATTGGGAATATTACAGAATATAAGTGAGATGATTACAAATGATGGTGAGGGCCTGCTTATATACCCTAGGCTGGTACCTACCTCTTCACTAACGATCATGTCCTTAGGGACATACTTTTTCATTAACTCATTACTAGTTAATTAATCATTAATCATTGTTATTGTTATTTACATTATATATATATATATAACATTCTCCTTGTGAACAAGGCATCCTTCAATGATTTTGCCATCTTGTTCATATTCTTGATCTGTTTGTATCACAAAGACATATTTCGATTTAAAACAAAAATGTAGACTGTCATTTCCTTATCTGAGGAAGTTCCGTCTATTTGAGGTTATGAGACCTTTCTGCCTATATCTTTGTTTGAGGTATGCTAGGCCATCTGAGATTCGGTCTTGAGGCTTTTAGCTCTTCAGACTGAGCACCCCTTTCATGAAATAATGCAAGTTCCAATATTAATTTGTCCCTTTTAATGTAACCAGATTTTGGTAGACTTTTGAAGACACCTTTTCTAGCTTTTTGATTGAGCGTTTCAGACTACTTGGATCTCCTTCTGGTAATAGGTCTGTGTATCCTCCATCTGAGGAATTTTGACCTTATGGCTAAGATCTACTTCAGCCTATTCAAGAGTTGATGTCTTTGGTTCTCAAATGAATTGAGGTCAGAATTTAGGCCCTGCCTTATAGACCTTAAGAATAGTCCTAGTCCACAATTTAGAAGGATGACTTGGCTACCTCGGCCTTGAGGTTTCTCGATCTCTGTGAATTTTCTTGAGACATTTTCAGCCTTCTTAAAAAGCATCTTGAGATCTTTACAGGCTTCGGCGTTATTATTCAGACTTGATTCACAGAGGTAGGATCTTACATTCTTCTTTTAGGGTAGAAGCAGATCTTGGTCTCCTTTTAAGATAATATCTAGGGCTTCTAGGGCTAGAGACATAACAAGAATGACTTCTTCTTCAAGGATGCTCTTTCACCAGAGCTCTGATACCATATTGAATTTTATAGTCTTCTATATTGATAATTACTTCAAATGATTTAGATCTTTTTCACGTACTAATCCATTATTCATCATTAAGAAATTACACAAAAGACATCAACAACACAATATTTTTGACAGTAGGATCATGAAGAGACAACCACACAAAGAACACAAAAGTCTACGCTGGGAAAACCTACTTGGGGAAAAACCCAACAACCTTTTCCTTAGATAAATCATCAAGTTCAATAGAGAAACATCAGTCAAATACAAGGTCAAACAGACCAATAACATAGCTAGGTCAAACCTGGTCCAACTCCATCCTAGTCAAGTCATAAGTTTACCCACAAAGGTGATAATCTAGGTTAGCCTCAGTTCGGTCTGCTTCAGATCAGGTTCAGTTAGTGTTGCACGATCCTTCCCCCCCCCAAGGACCCAAGGTTGGAATCGTGTCCCGTATCGATCCTCTGATGGAACTGTGGATCCGAAAATCAGATCGGCGTTTCCACCGTTTTGAGGCGATTCCTAGAAATCTGGAACCACACAAGCCCAATCTACGGTTCTGGATTCCCGATCCGCGAATCCAGAAAAGGATCAGTTGGGGATCCATGGAGGTTTGGTCACGGATCCGCGCGGATCGCCAGTGGATCCAGAGGGAGATGGGCGGTTCCGCTGGGTTCTAAATCATTTTAAAAAAAATTCTTTGACTTGAGTTGGGATGGGGCTTCCCGGACACTCCCAAGGTGCTCCCTTGTGCTCCCTTGATGCTCAAATGCTTCCTAGATGCCCCGTCATGGTAATGTTACATTTTTAAAGTAAAAGAGACATTCCCCTTTAACTTTCTTTTTCATCCTTTTACTTAAATTTTTAACATTACCATGAAATGACTCAAGGATGTTTGAGAGTGGTTCCAGCCCCATCGGGCTTCATATGGAGAAAATATAATTTCATATCCTATTCATAATTCAACAAACTTAACAGTTTTAAGGAATTCAGGATCAATGAGATTGTGGCTTTTCATTAGATTATATCATGTATGAGGGTTGGCATTTAATCAAGAGCACCAAGCCCTCTATGTGCTCATGTAACCTAGTGTTGGTGGTGTTAATTGTTGAACTCCTTTGTCATGGCCTTAGCAAAAAATTACCTTTCAATCAAGTCAAAATTATTGATCAAGCACGTTAAGCTTTTTCCACCATATTTTAAGGCTTGGATTAGGTAGTTTGATTAAAATTGGGAAATGTTGACTAATATCCCTGGACAATCGAAATTCGAGGTAGAGGCAAAGGCAAGACAAGAGGAGAAGAATCTAGATTCTAGATGGTTGATACTCGAATAATTAACCATTGATGTACAATGGATGCCATATCTATCTTGATTTGTATACAAATATGCATATCTTCTACAACTAGTTTGGTATTTTGGATGTTTTTTTTTAATATAAATGCTATATATATATATATATATATATAGTAGACGGTTCCGAGACGCTTCGCTTCCTAGATTTTTGGGAAATGATGCTTCCGCATATCCGCTTCCAAAAAACATCCCCGCTTCGTGCAACAGTGGGTTCAGTCAGCTTCTTTGGCACAAAGGTTCATCCTGCTCTAGCACAAAGATTTGACCTTTCTTTATCACAGTGATTTCGTCCTTCCTTTATCACAGATATTTATTCATTACAGAGATTTTGGCCTTCCTTAATTACAGAGATTTCATCCTTCCTTCATCACAGAGATCACAGAGATTTCGGACTTTCATTACAGAGGCTTCACCTCAGACAAATCCGAATTGTCTTGAACAGAAGGAGATGCGAATTGCACTTGGAGGGAGGTCGAATGCCTCATATATATAGTGATTTGCTGGGCTGAATGGGTGCCTCTTAGGTTGGGGCCGACTTGAACACTAGAAGGGGTTGACTTGACTAGGAGGACTCCAACTCGGCTTCTTTTGTAGCCAAAAATTCTATTTTTAGAAAATCAAATTTTCTTCTTTTGAAAAGAGCATGAAGAACATGCTTTACAATATTTTTCTTTTGATCCAAGCATGCAGAACATGCTTTATACATTATTACAAATACATCAGGAGTAAAAATATTAATTATGAATACCGATCATAGCTACAAAAATTCAACACCCTGAACCTCCCAAACTAAGTTGTATCTTTCAAACCTGGGTGAGAAAATTGAATTAGGCCAGTGAAATAAATGGATGATGGTTTTTACTACAGATGTTGCACAACTATGTGGACTGGTTTTGTCTTTTGCCTAGTTGATTCCCAATTTTTGTCCAACAAAATAATGTTGTTGAATTTAACCTTTTTCCTTTTATCTTAATAGAAGGCCTGGTTAAGGTACATGAGAAAACTTGGTTGATGATTTCTTTTTTCTTTGTCATGTATACTATACTTGATGGATTGGTTGCAATTTCAGAATAAGGCTTATTGCCTTTCACATTTTCTCTGCATCACTTATATGTAGCAATGTAACTTTGTCTAAAATTGCTGTGAGCTTTGAGGTTTGTTACTGTCTGGACATAAAAAATTCAGTGACTCTATAAATTCATTATCATAAAGTAGGTAGGATACATGCAGCTAGTTTGCTCGAGTTTAGAGATTTTTTTAATCAGAACATGTTCTGTTGAGTTGGAACCGTTCAAATTTTTGCTGCTGTTAGTATATTTAAGGCTCGCATGTGCTCAATGTTCATTTGCAGATATCTGATCAGGCTCTGGTGGGAAGGAAAGAAACACTGGAGATTCTGTACAAACTTCTGAAAGATGACTACTTACAATTGCAGGTATTGAATTCCATTGAAATCAGTTTTTGAGGACAATTAGATGCCTTTATACTCTTTATATGCTGTCATGCTTTATAGGACACTTCTGTAAATGGATTTTGCTGGACATTTGTTTGCATGGTGAGTGTGGAAGCCTTAAATCGTTTTAGGTATTTTGCATAGCATGTAAGTATATCATAATATATGGTACTGTTGCCTCCCAGACCCTCACTTTATGTGGTAAAACTGTAAAACATGAGTGAAATCCCATGGGAAATGTAGAAGGACTACCCAATGTCACCCCGGTCTCTGTTTAGGCTGGCTTTCCTTTGGAACAAGGAGGAAACCCTAAACAAATAAATCTGTTTTATGATATAAATTTCAGATTTATTTCAGATTTAGCAAACAGAAAAATTAAGAAGTGTTTTGGTTTGTACTTTTGTGGTGGTTGAGAGGAAGTTTAATGCCAAACATCTACTTATGGTAAATGGACTTGAAGGATATTTAGAGGGTATGAAAATAAATGAGTGACGACGATAGATGATGCTGGTATAACTTTCAAAGATCTACCTATGAATTCTGTAACAGATTTACAGAAATGTAACTGGAGAGGGCCCTTCCAATGGTGCTCCTCAAATATGTACACGTGACAAACAAAGGGGTGATTTTTCTAACACAAGGAATTCTTCCCTTCCTTTCACTCAAATGACTGTAGAAAATTAACTAGCATAATTGCAAAATTCAGCAAGGCAAAGACTAGGAAAAAATTCAATAAACACCCTTCTTTGGTGACAGAATTTTCCCTTTAATCAAGGTCCTTTGCAGCAGATATTAGATGTAATTTCCAGCCAATAGAAGCTACCACATGGTTGTAAAATGAAGAATCACACATGAACAACCCTAAATAATCATTTTCCATCAATAGATTTTCACTAAACCTACCCAAGGTGTTTCTGTTCTCAATGCTTCAACAACCATTACATTAAGAGGGCTTCTCTTTAAAGTTTAAAAAGAGATGAGCTTCAAACCCTCATCAATAAAGTACTAGTAAGGTCCACTAGATCCATGTCTTATTCATAGGAGATTCGCTTCAGCCAACATAAATTTGAACATAAACCAACCATGAGTAAGGATACTTACCTTTGTGGCGACTTCTGTGACACCTGCCCATTCTTTCTCGCCCCATTTTCTCAGATATTCAGTAGAAAAATGTCTTCCTCTAGCTTTTCCCACCACTCCCTTCTCATACGTATCCATAACTTCGTCCAACTGCACATCCAATCCAAGAACCATATTTTTGTCTTTTGAGGCTTTTCCTTTCTTTCCTTTTCTACCCGAGCTGGGAGATCCCTCTGGGTCAGCTAGTTCACCTAATGTGTTTCTCGATGAACTTTGCTTGCGCCTTTTTTTAGTTGACCTAGTGATTTGTTCTATTGGTTTAGTCTGTAAGGGGCATGCACTTGATGTGAAAATTTCTTAATACAGAAACTCTACTGCAGTATATTGATTTACTTCTCCTACTTGTTTTATTTAATTAACAAGTTATTTAACTAAAGAAATAAGAAAAACATCAAAGTAAACACAACTGCAACCTACACATACATATAGATAATTTACTGAGACATAGCACACATATGACAAAGGACATGATTTTTCAGACAAATGTCCCTGGAAAACCCCAATGCGGGAAAACCAGTGTAGCACCTCTTTGAGGGTTTTATTATTAAGCAGAATCTGAATACATCAAGGGCACTAGTAGTGGTTTTCCCGACAGAGAATTTTATGGCATATGTACCTTATCACTCGGAGACAGAAAATATGGCTGATTCAAACCCTGAAGATAATTACTGAATACGAGCCCTTTCTTGCCCACTAGAACCCCAATGCTGTTTCTCCAGCCTCTGCGTCAGCCTCTCTTGTATAGCGTAGCCTATGCGCAACACAGGCTGCCCCTGCGTCACACTTCTGGGCTCAACGCTGCCTCTGCGTCACCTTGAAGGCCCTGCATCAGTACTTGTGTTGTCTTTGCGTCAGCCTGGCTGGGCTGTGTCCCTCCTACTGGCCTTTGCGCTGCCTAGTACAGATCTGCCTCTTTGATTATGTATTCTCAGCCTCGGATCAGTGTAATCCCTCACCGATCTACCCCTTACCACCACTGCAAGCTCACTCGAAAATTCTCAGCAAACCGCGCCCCAAAATTTTGACTTAGCTCAAGTGCTACTGCAATGTGTGTGTTATCCAACTGAGCCCAAACTTTCCTTTAATACTTTTCTCGTTGAGAAATCAACGGTCGTGATCTAATTTCTAATCAATGGCTAAGATTATAAAAGACTTGGTCCATGTTACTTAGAACATTCTCACCCACATGTTTAAATTAATTCACTTTAATTATTTTATTTCCCTAAGTTAGACTTAGGGTCCCCATTAAAATAATTAATTTATTAAATAACTTTCACACTGGGTGGAATTTCTCCAAACGATTTCTGGGTCTTGGAGATCTCATGTGTTCTAGCCCTTCCATAAAGTTTTAGAGCTAGAGCACATCCGATGCTACCCAAAATCTCAACACTCCCTCTTAGCGAGGAATGTGCTCTAGCAACACTTCACTCCAGAAGTGTTACTCTGATCTCTAGCATCAGTCCCCTGCGCTGTTGATGCTTGGCATGCTGCCTTCCATCCACTGCGCTGCTGCTTTCTGCACTGCTGCCCATGACTCTGCCACAGTCACTGCCACACCTATACTGCAACTCCTCAAATTTTTGCATCATGCTGCCTATAACATTGCCACTGCTAACTGCTGCACTGCAACTAAGTTGTTGAGAAGTAAGCAACTGAAGGACATCACCCAACAACTGATAGATAGGTCAATTTGGCTGCATCTCATCATTGAAGCACCCTTTGCTGCTGCTCTGCGCTATCACTCTGAACCTCTGTGCTGTCAGTTGCTCTGCACTGCGTAAGAACTGCCTCTACGTTGCTGAAATCCCATAAACCTCTGCGCTGCTGCTGCCTCTATTCTGCGTTGCTCCAGTCTTCAGTGTTCAAGCAATGCCTTGTGCCTTTCCATGATCCTCTGCATCCGTTGCTCGAGTCATCCTGCTATTGTCTTAAGGCTCTCGTAGCTGATATGTGATCCAAGAGTTTGGGCACTTTAAGGATCCCGCCAACATCTGTAGCTCAATCTACAGATCTATGCCTCCGAATCTTCCTTGCCCTTCTTATTAGGACAAGTATTGACAAAGTGTCCCAATTTGCGACATCTGAAGCATCGAACCTTGGATAGGTCCTTCTTCTTCTTCCCTTACTGCCTCTGTCCCTTAGATGCTAGGGCTGCATGTTCCTCCTCCTCTTTCTTAATTTTGACTCCTCTGCTACTGAATTCCCTCTTTGCTATCCTCATGATCTCCTCCTGACGAAGGATTCCCCAAATGTCCCCCTAGTTTGGGAGTTGTGCTTTTCCCAAGATACTTTGGACAAAGGTCTCCCACTCATCGATGACTTCATTCAGGGCAGTCCTCACCATGTGTCCATCATCCGAAGTTTTCCCCATGGCAATCAATTGGTCTCAGATAGTCTGCAATCTAAAGAGGAAGGGATTTATCTCCTCTCCCTTGTGCATCTGGAGCATCCGCATCTGATTCTCCAGAAGCATCTTCCTCTAGACGAAGCTACCTTGATACAACGTGGTTAATGCCATCCATACCTCGTTTGTCGTCTTCTTCTCGGCAATATGCAGAACCCCAACATTGTCTTTCCAGCCTCTGTGTCAGCTTCTCTTGCCCAGCGTAGCCTCTGCACAACACAGGTTGCCCCTGTGTCACCCTTCTGGGCTGAGTGCCCCTGTGTCACCCTGAAGGCCTGCGTCAGCCCCTGCGCTGTCTCCGTGTTAGCTTGGCTGGGCTGCGTCCCTCCTACTGGCCTTTGTGCTGCCTGGTACGGATCTGCCTCTCTGATTATGTATTCTCGACCTCGAATCAGTGTAATCCCTCGCCGATCTACCCCTCACCAACACTGCAAGCTCACTCGAAAATTCTCAGCAAACCGTGCCTCAGAATTTTGACTTAGCTCAAGTGCTATTGCAATGTGTGTTCTCCAACTGACCCCAAGCCTTCCTTTAATTCTTTTCTCGTTGAGAAATTAACGGTCGTGATCTAATCTCTAATCAATGGCTAAGATTAGAAAAGACTTGATCCATGTTACTTATAACATTCTCACCCACATGTTTAAATTAATTCACTTTAATTATTTTATTTCCTTAAGTTAGACTTAGGGTCCCCATTAAAATAATTAATTTATTGAATAACTTTCACACCGAGTGGAATTTCGCCAAACGATTTCCGGGTCTTGGAGATCTTATGTGTTCTAAACCCTCCACAAAGTTTCGGAGCTAGAGCACATCCGATGCTACCCAAAATCTCAACACTCTATTCATCCCCCACTAATTCCCGAGGAGATCATGGTCTTGACCCATCAAGTGGCACCACTTCCTCGCTTAAACCCCCTCTTCCTTCACCCCTACCTTCACTTTCAGCGAAAACCATTGACAAGAATTTAAAGGTATCTTCCAACTGTATCTGAGATCTGAACTGAAACAATTCCAAAAAACCAGTCGGAGGAGAACTTGAGTGCTGAGTTATAGTGATAGGGCCAATATTTTGAAAACACTCATAAACCACCATTGTGCCATTTCCCCTTGACAAATTTTGGAATGCTGCCGATAGTGTAGCTTCTGGTGACCCCCCCAATGGAAACCCTAAAGTAGCCTCGGTCACAACCTCCATTCGCACCACTTCCCAAAGCTACTGGATTATTATATCCTCATTGTTCTTCATACCATATGTATCCCATATTGCCACATCATTTGTTTGAGATGGAAACTTTGTCCAAACAGGGTCCATGTTACCGGGGTCATTAGAAAAATTAACTTCATCCTCCAGCTTGTCACTTCCAAAAACTGTAGTCTCCTTCCATAACCCATTGTTTTTCAATACTCGTCTATAGTCAACTCAAACCAAAGGCCGCATAACTCCCTTTTTCACAATGTTTAAATAAAAAGGTTGAGAGAGTTATATTATTCTTCAATATATTATGGTGTTTATGGAGTCTCTCTTGGGGATTATTTTATATAGAATACTTGTACAATTGTTTCGTTCCTACTATATTTTCTAAGGGATTTTGGTGTTTAACTCAACAAATTTCAGACCATCCTTCAAGCTCATTGTGGAATTCCTTTCCTGCATTATATGTGCAACATAATGAAAGAAACAAAAGTATAAAGTGACCCATCCTCTTAGCAAGCATGGCAAAGTGGAGTGGTCATCCTTTGTGAATACTAGAAGGTGGCATCATTATCTATACACATAACATAATTCAAAGGTGTGTGGATGAGGTTGTGGGATATTCATTGAGGAGATGACGTGCATGACCAAGGTACACATGAGGATTTGTTTGTATTATGGGTATCCTGTCCTCAATAATGTGATGCACAATATCATATATAAGTGGACAACAAAGCATATGTGCAAGCCTTAGATTAGGGTATTAGAGATTGAGTTGTTGAGTAGTAATTAATAACTCTGATGAAGACTGAATGAGTGCTTGTATTTTAGGGGCAACAATCACTCCTAGCATGGACCTATGAGGAAAGGAAGATTGCAATTAAGGCATGCTCCAAATGATGGTTTAGATTGGGGTATTAGAGATTGCGCTGTTGAGTAGTAATGAATAACTCTGATGAAAACTGAATGAGTGATGCTATTTTAGGCGCCACAATCACTCCTAGCATGGACCTATGAGGAAAGGAGGATTGCAATTAAGGCATGCTCCAAATGATGGTTTTTCTTTAATGGCATGTATCTTCAAATCTAGAAGATGCAAAATCCCTAAAGGCATTGTTACCCACCAAAAGTGGGTACCCCTAAGAGAGTATTTCTTCTATTCTTCTTCTTCTAGCTAACAACGAATAACCCCTGACGACCACGTTGTAGTCAATGTGATCTGCCACTTTATCTATGCCACTTGCATTAGTTATATGTTTCCTCGACCATTTTACAAGAGCATATGTTAGAAGGTGGGAAATCTGACCCAAAACGTATGTTGTTCATGATGCAATTGGGTGCTTATGCTTGTTTTTCATTTGGGCATATTGGCATGGATTATTAGGTGACTTGGAAGAAGGAAGGGCTTTGACCGTGGTTTTGTTCCCTCACCTTAAATGGGGGGTTAATCTTCAACCATAGTCTTGTGGGATCTCCCCTATTGGCCTATGGCTTTAGGAAGGACACTACTTGGGAAACCCCGATTTTGGTAGCATGGTCCTATTTTCCCATTCTACATTTGTATTCCACTCCACACATTGTAAGCCGTATTCCACCATTTCCCTTCTCTGCTTCCGCATGACCATTGGGTCCATAGGGCATTAGCACACCCTCCTACCCTTGTCCATATATCTGGGTCGGGCCTGGAAACATTGCCCCAAAGGTTTATGCAACTAAAAGAAAGTTAAAAGCATATCATGGCCACAAGCAAGAAACAAAAGAAAAGAAAACCATAAAATGCAAAAGATGGCTGAGACATTTAATATAGGACATGGGAAAAAGCCCAACGTGAGCTCTACCATTTATCATTATGGCCATCACCCTGGTTCCTAGGGCTCATGAGTGCCCTTCACACCGCTAAAGGAACTCATGCACGTCCCAATCCCTGGTGGACGATGAATTGCATCACCTTTAAGGGGGTGATATATGTTTTACATCATTCACAACATGCTCTCATTTCTTAGAGCTTCAAGTAGTAATACAAGTAAAAATCAAGAAAGAGGAAAAGGAAAATAAAGGGGGGTGAAGAAACAAAGGTTGGGGTAACTCATGTAACCATGTTTTCTCTCTCCTTAGATTTGTACACTCAATATGTGGACTTCCTCATCATTGCCATCCTTGTACCTAGGGCATTTGGTCTTGAAACCCCTTTTGCCCCCATCCATTCCATCATTATTCACATGCCCCCTATTATTTGAAGGATATCCCAGGGACATGTTTTTCCCCTTAGGGGATGGGAACACTTAATAGGATCATTTATTAGCCACACCTACCTAGGGAGCTAATGCTATTACGTGATGAAAGCCCCAAATTTGGAAGAGAAGCCCCATATGTATTATGAAGTCTCAATTTGCCCTTGATTAACAAACTTGGGTCACTCAGATGCATTAATAATTACTGTTACATAATGGTGAAGATGCAACATTGGACATTATGTGCGATTGGCAGGTGGTTTCATCATGGGTTGTGAAACTTAATTGGGGCCTGAGTCGACTAGAGGAGCATATGACACCCTATAGCTGAAGCGTTGAGAGCCATGGGATTGCTATCTCTTGCAAACCATCATTCAATCCCATGGAAACCTATATCACCTTAGTAGTTTGTGCTTTGCCAATGTATTATTCACGAGATGATTCACTTGGACCAACATTCCCCAACCGACTTAGCAATGTACATGTGGTATGGCAGCTGATCCGAAGACCAGATGAAGTTTGTCTCACCTTTGGAGACACGTACGGGCTAACAACATTCTTTGAGCTCTCAACATTGGAGCATAACCAACTTATTCTATCACTAGGAGACCCATGTGTTGTTGAATATCATCGTTAGTGACAAGGACAATAGGTTCATGGGTGACTTCTGGCAAGAGCTATTCAGACTTGTGGGGACCAAGTTGACATCGTGCACCAGCTACAACCTCGAGACTGATGGATAGACAGTGATAGTCAACAAACGGCTTGAGGGCTATCTTCGGAATTATGTAACTGGCCAATAAAAGGCATGAGTAAATTGGTTGCATTTTTGGGAGCATTACTACAACACCACTTTCCAAATGTCCATTGACATGACACCCTTCAAAGCGTCATATGCGTCTGATGCCTCGACATTTGCAAACATAATATTTAGGGATAGTCAAACAACTTTGGCTAAGGACTGGATTCAAGAAAGCTAAGATATTTTGAAGGTCCTCAAGGACAATCTATAGATGGCTTAGAATCAACGTAAATTATATGCAGACAGACATAGAGTGGAGCACAACTTTGAAGTGGGAGATATGGTGTACCTCTGTCTTCAACCCCACAAGCAGTTGTCGGTCAAAACAAAAGGGGCAGAAAAATTGAAACCCGGGTTCTACGAGCCATACAAAATTGTGAGACAAGTAAGAGAAGTGGCCTATGAGCTTGAGCTTCCTGAAGGATGTAAGATTCACAATGCCTTTCATGTATTGTGTCTTAAGAAGGCCTTGGGACGACATGTTGTCACTTCCGCATAAATTCCACCGTTGGACGAGGAAGGAGAGTTGGTCTTAGTCCCAAAGAAGGTCTTAGGGACCAGGGAGAGGAAGCTGCGAAGTAGAACAATGAAGGTGTTCCTGGTAAAATGGAAGGATTTACCTGTGGAGGATGCCAGATGGGAAGGTGAGCAGGTGCTCAAACATCTTGAGTTAAAATTGTTTGGGGACAAGCAATCCATTGCGGGGAGGACTGTAACGTCTCCAACAACTTTGGAAGCATATGACGAAGTCCGCTAGTCTAACATGGTTCTTGTAGGTTAAGGCGGAGAAAATTTAATAAGGTAACTTAATTCGGCTAGAGAAACATTATAAAAGTTTAAGCGGTAAAAAGGGGGACACTTCCTAAGAAAATCAAAGGTCACTTTAATTTCATAAAGTGAAAATATTATAAAGTGACTTTTTAAAATCTAAAAGGGTAAAATGGCGACAAAAGTGGTCACAAGTTTATAAAAGGGAAAAAATGAGGAGACTTTCATCATTCATTTAGTTGCATTTTGAGAAAAAGAGTTTTTGAAGAGTTTTGAAGAGAAGCTTGGGGTTTGGAAAACACTAGCCCTAAGCAAATGAAAAGTCATTTTAATTTCATAAAGTGAAAATATTATAAAGTGACTGTAAAATTTAAAAGGATAAAATGGTGAGAAAAGTGGCCACAAGTTTATAAGAGGGAAAAGGTGAGGAGACTTTCATCATTCATTTAGTTGCATTTTGAGAAAAAAAGCTTTTGAAGATAAACTTACGGTTTGGGAAACCCTAGCCACCATAGCAGGTTTCAGTGTTGAAACTATACCCCAACTCGTTCAAGGAGTGGAACCACTAAGATTTCACCATTAGAATTCGAAGGAGAAGATGATTTACAGGAGACATTGAGGTAGAAAGGTTTTGTCAGTTAATCTTATTGTCTTAGTTGGTATTTTCTATCTCATCTTTTCAGGTTAGAGACAAATCTATGAAGAGCCAAGTATCCATGACCAAATCTTGCCAAGTTTTTCTCAGAAACGAAGATTCGAACCGGTGATGAAGGAGTCACCACCTCAACCAAGGAAACTTGCATAGCCAGTGAGGAAAAACTTGGTACATCATTCAAGAAATGAGTTTCCTCTTGAAGCATGGGTCGAGTTTCATCCTATAGTTGGACTGAGTAGTGGGTACACAAGAACAATGTTTATTGCTAAAGAGAAATCGAGTTTCCCTGTGCCATTGAGCCATCTCCACTAAGGAGAAGAAGACACAGTCATTTCTGTTCGTGTTGGTCGATTCTCACTAAATAAGAGGCCGAGTTCTATGATTAAAAAGGCCAAATTAGGTCACACTGCTTGCTGGTTGAACAACCCTCCAAACCTGTGCATATCAGACTTCACAGATTTTGAGATTGAGTGCACAAAGGGTAAATTTCTGAGTATGTATTTGCTGTTGGGGAGCTGATGTCCTTCACTAAACTATCTAATATACCCAGATCTGCTTGTTGGAACACCTACCATGTTCTGAACTGAGCTATTGTGTCTTGAAACTTGTGTTTTCTTTACTGTATATTGATAAATTCTTATGAATTCTAGGTTATTTCTATTAATGAAAAATGCTTCTCTATTGGCATATGATGAATATTAGTGGTATTTCCCTTGCTGAATGTTTGCAAATGGTATATTGCTATCTTAAGGCATTCTTGTAAATTTTTTAGCGACTTATTTGGGCTAAATCGAATAGAAGTACACCTAAATCACTGTCATCAAACTGTTTGACTAAACACATCACTGAAAAATCTCATTAACTCAGAAAACTCAGTAGTGTTTGCAGCCATTTTCCTAGAAGGAATATCTCAGTGGTATCAGACTGTAAGTCTAAGAGTAGCTTGTTAGTGATGACATGACAGAAGAAAGTCCTTTCAGAGGGTTAACTTACAGGAGGAAGTACTCACATAGGGAACCCACTCCCATTAGAGAAGAAGATAGTCCAGATAGTGAGGGTGAAGAAACACCAGAGAAGGGAAAATAGATAGAAGAAACACCTGAAGTAGAAGAGCCAGAAATGGGTGACAAGAAAGAAAAAGCCTTGAACAGTTTGCTCAGGGAAATAAATGATTTGGCTAAAGGCCAATAGGAGATGGTAGGCCTGATGAGAGAGATAACAAACAAAGGGGTTTCCACCAGAAATGAACCAATCAATGGAGAAGGGTCTAATAGTGCAGAGGGCAGACAAGTCCATACTACTACACAGATCCATTCACGCACATTTAAAAAAACACCTAGACCAAATGTGCCTCAATTCTTACATGAGACGACAAGGGCCAAACAAAGCAGTCTGGTCAAGGGATCCCTTATGCAGATTATACGGAGGAGTATAAAGCATTGGGATGTAACATTCAGGATTGCATGAGTTTCACTGATTTCTGGCAACTTCAGTTGAAGAGCGGACCCAAATCATTTCAGAAATCCTTGAGGCAGAATAATGAGCTACAAAAGACATTGGGAAAGTTGACCATCCCTTGCTTTGATGCGTCATTCAAGTGCTCAGCTCGGTCATGGGTACATAAACTGGATACATATTTCCAGTTGCATTAGATGAGAGAGCAGGAGGCAATCAAGCTACCCACATTACAATTGGATGGCGAGGCCCATGGGTGGTGGTACTCCTTCCGCTCAAACTATTAGGGGTCCTATAGAGACTCTGTTAGAAAGTTTAACTAGGATCGATATTCATATTGACTATATAATTATGTATTTATGTAAAGAAGAAGACAAAGATAATAATATATATTTTTGGTATGCTTGCCCCATGGGTTTCATGAGAAAGGTTTTATTATAGGTCAATAGACTTCTTCTTGATGTCTATTAGGATTTGTCTTCTGGTCTTAAATGTATTTAAGAGTCATGTATATGAAGAGTCTAGTCAAAAGAATATGCCTGAAGACCTTGTCATTTAACTGAGAAGAAATGGCTCAAGACAACCCTCAAGTCAACCTCCTTAACACTGGAAGATAAGCCCTACAAGTCGGCCTATAAACAGTTAGTAAGGTCAGCCTAAATCCTGAAGAAGTGCACTATATAAAGGGACAATCTGCTGCTCATTTGAAGAGGAACAATTCGGACAAGCTCTGAGATTTAGTGCGGGTTTTTTCAGGACTAAGACATAGTACGAAAGGAGTAGAACAGAATTGCGGATTGAAGCGTAGAAGGACAGATCTTCAAGAAGGTAACTCGGTTAAAAGGATTTGTGGTATATGCGAAGTTATAGGGTTATTCTTTGGTGTGGAAGAAGGACAGAGTTACAGTGAAGTATACAATACAAGAGAAAGGGATATCTATACATTGTGAAGAAGGCATGTTATGAGTACGATCTAGGGCTGCTTGTAAACAATAGGTACATAAATATGTACCTCTATCTTGGACATAAGAGTTAAATAAGAAGAAGCCAAGAATGATCCAAGGTAAAGGAGAAATTGAAGACTAGAGACTGAGCTCTCTAAGGCTGGTGCTAAACGGTGCAGATTGGTGCAGGAAGGTGCAAGAACGAAGGATCAGCTTAAGGAGTCATTGACGAAGTAGTGACAAGGTCTTGAAGGCATATAAAGGTCAAGGGTCTGTGTCATGGTCATGGTACTTGTGATCTGAAATTCTATAAGAAGAATTTCTTGTGGGTTTTCCTCTCCAAGAGGGAGAGGTTTTGGCCCTGGCTTGAAGAGCCTAAATTTGTGTCTCTTGTGTTTTTGATAGTTGACTTGATGAAAGATATAATAGCTAAGAAGAAAAGACATAACTGAAATACGTATGCTCACAAGTAATTATCAAGTAGAGAAATTGAATTAATCATCTCCCTACCAGATTCCCAACATGGTATTAGAGCTAAGGTGCTGAACACAAGGGCTACTTAACAAGGAAACACTCAAGGAAGCAAGAATCAAAGTCAAGGTCAAAGTCTGCATTGAAAATTCGAATCAATTTGCAAGGAAGATTCTTCAATATCATTCAAAGGATCTACTTATCAAGTAGATAATCTTTTCCATCAAAGATTTATGTGTTTGAAGACATTGTTGGAAGACACACCATCAAGCTCCATCCAGCAATATCCAACTCCTTTGAAGAAGTCATCATTCTGAAGACATCCTTTATCATTAAGGATCCTAGGCCACTTACTTGGAAGAATTCAATCTAAGAGGAAGTTCCTGACTTCATCTTCATCATCATCAAGGAAGCTGCTAGAAGGAGGAAGTCACTCTACTCAAGTAAGTATCTATGACCTTATCTAAATCTGTCAAAATGACTTATTGCAAAGAGAGCAACAAATTGGTTGGGTCATCAAACTTTAGTGGATGGAAGAACAAGACAGATTTGAATCTAATCGAAGACGAAGTTATGGGCTACATCGAAGGATCTACAATTCAACCCTCAAAAGAAGATGCTCCAACTGATGCCAAGTACATGAAAGGAGAAATCAGAGCCCAGAGGATTCTCATAGAATCCATTAAGGACTCACTCATACCCTATGTATAAAAACTGAAAACTGCAACAGAAATATATGAGAAACTAGCAGAGCTATTCTCTGTGAGTACTGCAGGAGAAGTAATCACTCTAAGACAAGACCTATATAAGATGAAACTGTCAAGAGAGGAAGGAATCACTCCATATTTTATGAGGATTTCTGAGATAAGAGACCAATTGCAGGAATTGAGAGAAGCAATGTCAGATAATGAAATGACTACTGTGGTGCTGAATGCTCTACCGGAAGAACGGGAAAACTTCACTTCAAGCTTATACGGGAAGAAAGAAGCAACACCATTCCACAACCTATGGTGTCTGTTGTCGTTCCTAGAGACAACCTTGAGTTGTGAAAGACCAGTGCCTAAGACATCTTATATATACCAAGGAGCATATGATATAACAGGGAAAGTTATCAATAAAAAGTTCTCATGCTATTTCCTGAAAAACAAGGAATAGTAATCTGAATGGGACCAAGACCTTCAGAAACTGACACAGAGAAAGGAATACTGCAGAGGCAACATGCAAACTCCAATATAAAAGCAACAGACAATTCAGAGACAACTTACTGTAAAGAGGGCCAATTCAGAAATACCTCACAGAAATAAATTATCAGAAGGTGTATGTAGTGAATGAAATATTGAGAGAATATTAGTTGTCATTGAGCTGATATCCAGATACACAATATCACCATGTAATGGGCTTACCAATTTAAGAATCCATTCATGACAATAGCGTTTTAAAAACACCCTCCCAAAGAAACTAATATAGCAGAAGTATGGTTTAGATGAATAATGGAACAAAATATCATGCTTGAGCCATATTTAAAGCGCTTGACTAATCCGAAAGATACAGGAAAGATGGATGAAATGAAATGATCTATTAAAATAACCCATAAAAGAGAAAGTTACAAACTGTGAAATACCAAAGACCAGAATCCTCTTAACAGATGGTACTCCTCCTCACTGAGACCCTACGAGCTCTGAGCCTTCATACAAGAGTTCAACAAAATGTATACAAAATTCCTTTCACTACCTAATTTTCTGATAAAATCTGGAACCCTAAATCATCTGTTCTTCGGGAGCTTTATAGGGGGAAAAAGAAAGCTCGAAAAG
Source organism: Pinus albicaulis (assembly GCA_034641835.2). Taxonomy (NCBI): domain Eukaryota; kingdom Viridiplantae; phylum Streptophyta; class Pinopsida; order Pinales; family Pinaceae; genus Pinus; species Pinus albicaulis. Next base: position 1,015,786,265 of record CM076574.1, on the reverse strand, counting down.
GGAGTCGGTGATGAATATTTAATTAGCTTCATAAAGACAAGATGGCGGAAACGTGCACGCCCATACTGCTTGATGACTCTGTAATGCTGTTTGTACCCTGTAGCCTGCTTACTGAAATAAATGCTCCGGGTAGAAGTCTCTTCAGTAACACGGCAAAGAAGTAAAATCACATAGACATTCCATCCTTTCCTAAAAGAAAATGGTGCTGAAAAGAAAACTTTAGGGTGTTGTTTCCTGCGAATGGTACCCTCTGCCTTCTAAATCCTGAATTAAGGTTAAAGATCTTCAATGCTGAACGTTGAATTCCTCGATCATTCACTGATATTTCTTTGCTGCTCCATAAATGTCTCCATCGGCGCAATCTGTGCTTTGAATGACTCTGGAAGGTTTGACAGATTTTAACCTTGCTTCTTTAATGGAAGTCTTGTCGACATACCTTGCCAGACCTTTCTCCATAATTACAGCGTCTGAAAAATGGTACTTTGATGTGCTCTCTATTACAACAATAGAGACTGTAAATCATGGCAGCTTTCCGCCGCTGTAACCCTGCAAAACCCGCAAACTTGTTAGGAAAACCATGCATGGGAATGGTGAATGCAGGTGATGACGGAGATGGCAATGTAGCCTGGCGAAATGGCGGAACAGTGTTGGGTTACGGCGGAAAATGCAGCATGACTGTAGAAAATAGTCATGATGGTGTAAGTTGGCGGAATGCTAAAACATGACACTTGGGCCTTTGAATGAAATGCATAAGGGAGATGGAGAAAAATGCGACAAAAACGTGTGGAATGATGATGTGGCAGGAAAACACGAGGTGGACGAGCAATTAATGTGGACCGTTCGATCTCTGGGGAGATCGACGGCTGAGAAAACGTTGGGGGGGCGATGGATAGTGGGCCAGGGGTACGGTTTCCTCGTTTTAACTTCCGCGCAGCTTCGAGGAGCGATCGCCGTTGGATGGGCAATTCTAGATTGGACGGCTCACAACGATATCGCGCTGGGTCTTTGTACGAACGATAACGCGCGATGGAGGGTGGTTTTTGAGCCGTACACGGAGACACGCGGCAAACGATGTATGGAATCGCTCCGAAAATTAAAATACCGCCTACCACCCAAAAGCGGTGCGATAGAAACCGGGCGGGTTTTGCACAGTGCACGGGGTGGGGACCACCGGGGGCTGGTGTACTGTGAGCCATTGATTTGCGGTTTAATCGAACGGCGGATAGGCGATTTGGAAGATGAACGGAGTGGGCCACGGGCTTGATGAAGATTTGCGAATGCCGTTGGATCTGTACAGATCAATGGTTATAAATGTGCCCGACCTATATATGTGATAAGCGCCTTCATGACTAGCACTCGGTTTTGACTTCAAGTCGTGTGGAGAAAAAGGTGCAGGGGCTAGGGCCGAAAGGTGCTAGGCCTTAAATATAATGAAATGTGGGATTTCGGCCCTTTTATGCAATTTTGAGGCTGGGAGAAGGTAACGATGAGCAGAAAACGAATTTCTCGGGGGAAAAAGTGGGGGTTGAAAGGTTTAATTCAAAATTTTAATAGTGCTGACATGGTCAACATTGGCTCCACCTGGGGACGACACGTTCATTCCTGGGTGTGTCGAGAACTTTGCAGACCACTTGATAATCTGCTGTGCGAACTCTGCTCTTCAGCACTTCTACTTTTCGTTTCATAATTCATCACGACACCCACATTATTCAAACAAGGGTGAAAACAGGAAACTAATATATAGTATAATACATCAGGCTATCTCAGCCTGAATTAGAACTGGAAGTAGGGTTTAAGAAACTGACCATTTACAGGGGCGTCAAGCAAGTCACCCTGTAAATTTTCCAACTTGAAAGTGTTGTTACCTCCTTGTTCCATAATTTTGAAAGGACCGAACCAAAGTGGGTCGAATTTACCATGTTTTCCTTTTCCAGCCCTTCGGATATCCCACCTGAGCACTAAATCACCAATTTGCAAATTCCTGTCTTTGGCATGCTGATCAAAAAGGCATTTGATCTTCTCCTGATACTCTGTCAGCCTTTGATTTACCTGCCTCCGTGTTTCCTCCAATTCTACCAGCTGATTTATTCTCCTGGTCATATCATCAGGCTCTTCTTGACTTTCCTGCACGAATCGGGCTACTGGTAGGGCTAATTGAATAGGGAATACTGCTGCCCTCCCATATACTAATTCATATGGGGATTTTCCAGTTGCTCTCTTGCTGGTAATTCTATTTGCCCACAGAGCGAATTTCAACTGGGAATCCCAATTTTTCTGATTTTCATTTATAGCCTTCTTCAGTGCCCTTACCAGGGTTTTATTGGATGACTCTGCCAAGCCGTTTCCCTGTGGATAATAGGCTGTAGAGTGACTTAGTGTGATGTTATACTGCTGACAGAAGCTCACAAACTTTGCAGACTTGAAGGCCTGGGCATTATCAGTCACTATTCTGGCAGGGCAGCCAAACCTGGATATGATGTTTTCTTCCATGAATTTTATTATCACAGTATCTGTTGTGTTCCTCGCAGGTATGGCTTCCACCCATTTTGTGAAATAATCAGTGGCAGTTAAAATCCATTTATGCTGACCACTCGATGGAGGATGTATCTCACCTTCAAAATATATTCCCCATTGTCGGAACGGTTCATCCACGTGCACGGGAATCATGGGCAGAGGTGCCAACTTCTTTCTTTCAACAAATTTCTGACACTTCTCACAAGCTCTTACTCGGGCAAAAACATCTCCAAAAAGCTTGGGCCAATAGAAACCAACCTTCAGGATCTTGTGAGCAGTGGCCCTCCTACTGTAATGACCCCCACAGATTCCTTCATGAAATTCGGCTATAATACTCTCTACCTCCTCCTCTGTGAGACACAGGAGTAAGATGCCTGAGGGATCTCGCTAATATAGCCGGCCATCGGCGACTATGTACTTCTGTGATTTCAATCTTAGCATTCTGTATTTAGCTTTATCAAAGCTTGGAGGGCATCTGAGTGTGAGGAGATATTCTACTATCTCTTTGTACCACTGACTGGTGAGGTACTTTATATGTGTTTTCGGAGTAGCTACCCTAATTCCGTGTCGCTCTTCTTTCTCCTCAGATTCCTCACCTGCTATAATGGACAAATTTATGCCCAGAGCCTGATAGTTTGATTCAGATAATATTTTGGCCAGCCCCTGTCCTTTGATCAACTTAGTAGGGCGGACGTCTAATTCATACTCCTATATTTTGGCAATCCACTTCCCCCTTTTTCCTTCACTATCCCCTTGGATAAGAATATCTTTTAAAGCAGCTGTAGGCACGAATGCAGTGATATGAGACTGCAAGATATACATGTGGAATGCCTTGAGGGACTTTACTAGGGCGTATGCTTTCTTTTCCAATATGTTATATTTTAATTCTGCATCACGGAGCACCTGAATGAAGAAGGCAATGGGTTGCTCGTACCCTTCATCATTTTTCTGTAATAAAACTCCTGCTATTGTATGAGGTGATGCAAAAGAAAATATCATGAAAGGTTTAGCATAATCGGGTCCAGCTAATACAGGGGCTTCTGCAAAAGCATTTTTTATTCTGGTAAAGGTCTCTCGTGATTCCTGGGACCATTTAACTTCACTATCTTTCTTCAGCATGTCAGTTATATGTCTGACTATTTCAGCATAGTTAGGAATAAACCTTCTCAGGAAATTAATACGCCCTAGGAACACTTGTACCTCCTTCTTATTTCTGGGAAAAGCAATACCATTTATAACCTCCACCCTCTTAGGATCTATCTTCCCCCATCTTTAGTCACAATGTGTCCCAACAGTTTACCCTCTTCTAATGCAAATAGAGACTTCTGAGGGTTTAGAGAGAGACCATACCTTCTGCATTTCTCAAAGGTTCTACGCAGATGCTCAATGTGCTCAGTGTCATTCTTTGAAAACATAGTGATGTCATCGAGGTATACTACCAAAAATTTATCTTGCTCCCCAACAAAAGAAATGTCCATGGCCCTCTGAAAAGTGGCCCCTACATTAATCAACCCAAAAGGCATCATGGCATACATAAATGTACCCCATGGTGTGGTGAAAGCAGTCTTCTTTTGATCTTCTTGAAGTACAGCCACCTGGTATAACCAGAGAATCCATCCATCATTGACATCCTAGAGGCTCCAACCACTTTCTGCAGGATGTGATCCATCTTAGGCAGTGGATAATTATCCTTTAAGGATGCCCTGTTTAAATTTCGGAAATCCACACATAGCCTTATTTCTCCATTTTTATTTCGGACAGGGACTAGATTTGCCACCCATTCAGAATACCTCAATGGCACAATTATTTTGGCCTTTAACAGTTCTTAATTTCCTTCTCAATGGAAGGAAGCAGCAGGGGATTTATTTGTCTAAGCTTCTGCTTATGAGGCTTTGAATGCCCCTTTAGTGTAGGATTTTATGGTGTCTTTAGCATTATGCGATTATCTTTTTTTCCAAGTCTGATAGGTTCCATACCATTTATCTTTGTAAAAACCAAAACCAGCAATTGACTTTTTATAATATGCAGGACTCTCTTGGACAATTTGTGTCACCAGGATCGACATCGGTACCAAGATTCGGATCTTCTTACGATTTTCTTCTACCACTTTTCCTGGCTGCAGTGGGACATCATTCTTGTCAAATAATATTTCTAGAGGCACCAGCCGTCTAGGTATAATGTTTCCCTTTAATTGCAGCACTTTATTACCTGCCATTTTCTTCTCCCTGTTTCCTCCTGAAGTGTCTTCAGTCTCTTCTTCTTCATCAGCATCAATCTCCATATTGGAGGATTCTCCTACTATTTCCAGGAATCTCTTCATCTGTTCTTCATCTTCAAATACCTACCAGTGTTTGATGTTATCCGAGATTGACGGCCGATAACGCACCTCAACTTCATATCTTAAAAGAGGGTTCTGAGGAGGACGAAATGTACTAGCAGCCATATCAAGAGAATCAGCCATTCTATTCTGCTCTCGGGGCATGAACTGGATATTTAATGCCACGAAGAAATTTTCCACCATGTCCCAAACTTCATTCCTATAAGCCCTCAGCCGAGGATGTTTGGTTTGGCATTGATTCCTGACCTGTCTAACCACCAGTTCTGAATCTCCCAGAACTTTTAAACTTTGTATGTTCATGTTCCTAGTTGTCTGCAATCCTAACATAAGCGCTTCATATTCAGTCACATTATTAGTAGCTTCATATTCCAGTTTGAAGGACAATGGGACCCATTTCCCAGTAGGAGAAATCAATATTATTCCAGCTCCATTACCTTCTCTTGAATTTGCCCCATCAAAATGAAGTGTCCAGATCCCTACTTCATGGCTCTCTGAGGGCTTCTCAATCTTGATCTGGCATAAGGATGGTTCATGAGCATAATCCTGATCTTCTTCTAGCATCAAGCATGAGAAATCTCCTTCTTTATTGTAGACAGGTGAATTATCAGAGTTGTCAGCCTTAGTCACCATCTTGACAAATCTAGTTTCCCTGTACAACCTCCTCTCTTGGCCACCAAAAATTGGGATGGTGGCATATGTTAAATCCAACTTAATTGACCCACCAATTTTTGTTCCCCAGGACCTTGACAGTAACATGAAAAAGCGAGTTGGGATGTCAGCTACCACGATGTCCATTAACGCACTTTTTGCTGGGATTTGAGCCAAATTGACCACCAAATCCTTGATCATCCCCAAGCATTTAACTCTTTTGGAATCAAATGAAAAGAGGTCCTTGTATGGACGGGTGATCTGTAATCCTAGTTGTTCCATGACTGACAGAGGCAGTAGATTATGGGAAGCTCCAGAATCTAACATACAGTTATGTAATAGCAGGTCATGAATCACTAGAGACACATAAAAGGGAGGAGTAGAAGCATCTAATTCCTCAACATGTGGGCCAAATACAACCATGGGTCTTTCTTCTTGAAGGTTGAGGCTATCTGGGGTGAGAGCTGCTTCTGGGGGAAGCATGAAAGAGGTGACTTGGGATTGATATGCAAGTTGCTTCAATAGTTCAGTCAAGGGAACTGGAATTTTGACCTTCTCAAGTTCTTTTTGCAGACTGAAAGCAGGAGGGGACTTTTCTAATACAACCTCCTGTGACTCTTTATTTTCAGCTGAGGGTTTAACTTCTTTTGACACAGACTTGGTATTAGGGGGAATGACTACTTTTGAAGAAGAAGAAGGAATTTGATCATTAGACTGCAAAGTTTTGTTTAGAGGCTCCTTACCTTTGTCTGTGACTTTCCGCATTGTAGACTCCTTCTGAGCAGGTGCTTCTTTCTGGGGTAGCTCTTCTTCTTGATCTTGAGTACGAGTACTCTTTCGAGAAGATCTGAGATCAATTCTTCTATTGAACTGTGCTTGCATGAAATCAGCATATTGTTTACAATAATGTTCAATTTCTGTGTCTTCTGTGTCTCTGGCCTTTTCTTCTTCTTGTAATGAGCACTCAGTTCCATCATTTCCTTGTAAAGGGCATTCTTCTCCATCGCTATTTGAAAAAGCAAGATTTGCATCCTCCAGTCCATAGGCAGTGTCTTTAGTAGAATCATCTACTGGACCTTCCAAGTACAATGGGTGTGGTACCTGATCCTGTTGCTCCTTTGTTTTCCTTGGCAATATTTGCAGGGGTGGTTTTATGTACTGAGGATTGTAACCTCTGTTTGGAGCATTGTGGAAATTCTTGGAGGCTGAGTTCTTGGCCTCCAATTCAAGCTTGACCAGTTTACCCGAAAGGTTCTTAATCATTTTGCTCATTTCTTCAATTCTGTCATTAGCTGAGTCTCTGTCTTGGTTAGAGGTTGATACCTCCTCTTTGCCCCTTCTTCTAGTATCCTGTTCAGATTTTCCCTTTGATTTGCCAGTGGAGGCAAAGTTTGCTTCTAACTCTAGTGCATCTGTCTGAGCATCATCCAGAGTAGCAGGCTTTCTTTCTCTGCGAGAGAAACCAAATTCTGAATCAAAAGCTGCTACAAAAACAACTTTAGCAGCAGTTTGATGAGGTTTCATATCAGCAGGAAGACTCAGATACAATTTATTAAATCTCTTGATAAATTCTGACACTCCTTCATTATGTCTTTTCTTGAGAGTATTGAACTCAGTAAGACAATGTCCATGGTCTTTCTTCTCTCCCCATTTTCTGAGAAAAGTATCTTCCATTATTTCCCAAGTGGTAATAGAACGACCTGCTAATGTCTTAAACCATTTTCGAGCTTCACCATCAAGAGATTGGACAAACAGCCTTAAGACTACATCTAAATGTTCCACATTAAAATTCTCTGCAAAAGCACAGAAGACCTCAAGATGTTTTTGAGCATCAATCTCGTTTTCCCCATTGAATCGGGGTAAAATCTTCAAATAATCCTGTGGCATATCATTCAACACTTGGGGTAATGCCAGAGGAGCATATTTATTTAGCAAGAAGCCTGGAACATTGGCCATTGGAGGGGGTGGAGGTAGTGTAGTACTTTGATGAGTAACAGGAGGAGGAGGTGGAAGTGGAGTATGAATAACAATAGGGATATAATGAACAACAGCTTGAGGTGTTGAGGGGAATAATGGTCTGTTAATAGCAGATACTTCGGTGACTTCTTTGACCTCTTCGTCCTCAGGAGTAGGGTGAAAATTATCTTTATTTCTGGCACCTCCTCGGGGTGGACTATCTGAATAGTAATCGGTATCTCCCACAGTGGAGTCGGGAGCTAGCACTTGAGCTACTTGAGAAGAAGAGGATGGAAAGTTTTCTATAGACAATTCAGGGATTTCAGAGTGGACTGATTTTCTTTCCCTCCAATTTCTTCTATGTATGATCTTTTCAGGGTCAGACACTGAAGGTGTCTTTGGCTGAGACGTATCTGACTTCAGGTGTGGCTTATGAGGAGCCAGGACTGCAAATGAATTTATATAAAAAACAAATGTGGAGTCGCCAAGGTGAGGGATCTACAACTCTCAACTCTCCATACTCACCTACTTGAAGAGTGAATTGGGTTTTGTCGAGGCCCAGGGATTTAAATTTTCACAACTTCGCTCCCCAGCAACGACGCCAAAAAGATGTTGTCGTTCCTAGAGACAGCCTTGAGTTGTGAAAGACCAGTGCCTAGGACATCTTATATATAGCAAGGAGCATATGATATAACAGGGAAAGTTATCAATAAAAAGCTCTCATGCTATTTCGTGAAAAACAAGGAATAGTAATCTGAATGGGACCAAGACCTTCAGAAACTGACACAGAGAAAGGAATACTGCAGAGGCAACATGCAAACTCCAATATAAAAGCAACAGACAATTCAGAGACAGCTTACTGTAAAGAGGGCCAATTCAGAAATACCTCACAGAAATAAATTATCAGAATGTGTATGTAGTGAATGAAATATTGAGAGAATATTAGTTGTCATTGAGCTAATATCCAGATACACAATATCACCATGTAATGGGCTTACCAATTGAAGAATCCATTCATGACAATAGCGTTTTAAAAACACCCTCCCAAAGAAACTAATATAGCAGAAATATGGTTTAGATGAATAGTGGAACAGAATATCATGCCTGAGCCATATTTAAAGCGCTTGACTAATCCGAGCATGGGTATCAACTAGGATAAATCCATACCAAAAATCAGTGAGCCACTCGCATTCCAGAAACATGATACAGGAAAGATGGATGAAATGAAATGATCTATTAAAATAACACATAAAAGAGAAAGTTACAAACTGTGAAATACCAAAGACCAGAATCCTCTTAACAGATGGTACTCCTCCTCACTGAGACCCTACGGGCTCTGAGCCTTCATACAAGAGTTCAACAAAATGTATACAAAATTCCTTTCACTACCTAATTTTCTGATAAAATCTGGAACCCTAAATCATCTGGTCTTCGGGAGCTTTATAGGGGGAAAAAGAAAGCTCGAAAAGGGAGTCAATGATGAATATTTAATTAGCTTCATAAAGACAAGATGGCGGAAACGTGCACGCCCATACTGCTTGATGACTCTGTAATGCTGTTTGTACCCTGTAGCCTGCTTACTGAAATAAATGCTCCGGGTAGAAGTCTCTTCAGTAACATGGCAAAGAAGTAAAATCACATAGACATTCCATCCTTTCCTGAAAGAAAATGGTGCTGAAAAGAAAACTTTAGGGTGTTGTTTCCTGCGAATGGTACCCTCTGCCTTCTAAATCCTGAATTAAGGTTAAAGATCTTCAATGCTGAACGTTGAATTCCTTGATCATTCACTGATATTTCTTTGCTGCTCCATAAATGTCTCCATCGGCGCAATCTGTGCTTTGAATGACTCTGGAAGGTTTGACAGATTTTAACCTTGCTTCTTTAATGGAAGTCTTGTCGACATACCTTCCCAGACCTTTCTCCATAATTACAGCGTCTGAAAAATGGTACTTTGATGTGCTCTCTATTACAACAATAGAGACTGTAAATCATGGCAGCTTTCCGCCGCTGTAACCCTGCAAAACCCGCAAACTTGTTAGGAAAACCATGCATGGGAATGGTGAATGCAGGTGATGACGGAGATGGCAATGTAGCCTGGCGAAATGGCGGAACAGTGTTGGGTTACGGCGGAAAATGCAGCGTGACTGTAGAAAATAGTCATGATGGTGTAAGTTGGCGGAATGCTAAAACATGACACTTGGGCCTTTGAATGAAATGCATATGGGAGATGGAGAAAAATGTGACAAGAACGTGTGGAATGATGATGTGGCGGGAAAACACGAGGTGGACGAGCAATTAATCTGGACCGTCCGATCTCTGGGGAGATCGACGGCTGGGAAAACGTCGGGGGGGCGATGGACAGTGGGCCAGGGGTACGGTTTCCCCGTGTTAACTTTCGCACAACTTCGAGGAGCGATCGCCATTGGATGGGAAATTCTAGATCGGACGGCTTATAGCGATATCGCACTGGTTCTTTGTACGAACAATAACGCGTAGTGGAGGGTGGTTTTTGAGCCGTACACGGAGACACGCGGCAAACGATGTATGGAATCGCTCCGAAAAATAAAATACCGCTTACCGCCCAAAAGCGGTGCGATAGAAACCGGGCGGGTTTTGCACAGTGCACGGGGTGGGGACCACCAGGGGCTGGTGTACTGTGAGCCGTTGATTTGCGGTTTAATCGGACGGCGGATAGGCAATTTGGGCGATGAACGGAGTGGGCCATGGGCGCGATGAAGATTTGCGAATGTCGTCGGATCTGTACAGATCAACGGTTATAAACGTGCTCGACCTATATGTGATAAGCGCCTTCATTACTAGCACTCGGTTTTGACTTCCGGTCATGTGAAGAAAAAGGTGTAGGGGCTAGGGCCGAAAGGTGCTAGGCCTTAAATATAATGTAATGTGGGATTTCGGCCATTTTATGCAGTTTTGAGGCTGGGAGAAGGTAACGATGAGCAGAAAACGAATTTCTTGGGGGAAAAAGAGGGGGTTTGAAAGGTTTAAGTGAGATTGCTTGTCAAAATTTTAATAGAGTGCTGACATGGTCAACAGTGTCTATGTAAAATAGAGGAAACAAGATTGAAAGCCAAATCTGATACAGGATCAAGTGAAGGGAATCAAGCCTTTGCAGCCATGTCCAGGAAGAAAGGAAGATTCAGAAATTTTTTTCCTTAGAATAAAAGAGAAAACATGGACAAAGAATGATGCTTTGGATGTAATGAACTTGGGCATTATAAAAGGGATTGTCCTAAATTTGGAAAGGACAAGAGGAAAAAGGAAGAAGCCCATGTCACAGATGCAAGGGAAGAACCTGATACAAAGATATCTAAGAAAGAATAAGAGAAAGATCTCTATTATGATTGAGATCATCTTTCTCTTTAAGTGATTTCTGTTGGTTGTAAAATAGTATGATAGGAAACAATGTATATTAAAATCATCATGACAGAAGTATGAGAGGAGTACTCGAAAAAGGAGCTCTTGGAAACCTCACTGATAAACAACATTGATGGAAGGCAGTCATCAAGATCAAGGGTCATCATTCAATAATCAATATGGAAACGGGTGCTGACATTTTCTAATGGACTTCTCTAAGGATTCACTCGTTAGAAAGAAAGAAAAAGGTTTCATCAAGAATTCTATGTTACATAATTCTGGGATTAAGATAGGATGACATATTGATGAAGTTGGTCAAGAGAATGAAGTTCTTCATAAGAGTAAATAATGCTACAGGATGACTCAAAGCGAAAAATATTACGTACATATATTTATTTATATACTGACTCTGGATGCTGAGAAGTCATGTGGTTGCATGTGATCGACCTCTATGATCTATGGAAGGAAGGTCCCTTCTAGTGCACAGGTTGTCACCAACAAATGAAATTAAATATGTCTCATATGGAATATGAGGTGGTTGTATGCAAACAAGGAACTGGATACTGGAAGTTCCTGGAATGAAGCTGTGTGAAGAAAGAATGGAAGACATCATGAAGTGCAACCATGTAAAGAGGCGGTTATCATCTGAAAGGCAAGAAGCTGTGACTATGAGATCTCCTGGAAAGATATGTGGACTCTGATAGAAGTATGGTAAAGAAGAGGACCCTTGACAATACATATCTTTAGGAGATGTCTCAATTTGAATAGAGGATGCCAAAGCCTACAGGAAGATGTCATGGTGTAAGATCATAACTAAGGTAGCTTTTGATTTAAAAGTTCTTATTTATATGTTTATCTGGATGAGTTTATGTAGGGCTGCCAATCATATGGAAGAATGTAAGGTCCTTGGGAGGAAAGTAGCATGGCATGAAGGTGGACTAGATGAGAAGGACTGATGAATCACTTTCAAGTGGATGACATAAGTCATGGATGAAAGTGACAGATGATCTGTGCCCTATAAAGCCAAAAGTTGAAGATTCCTCAGTATCGAAATACATGACATCAAGCGGAGGAATTCTTCATGAGCAGCTGGGTGTCCCAACATTGCTGTTGCAGGTCCCTGGTTGAGAGGGAGCCTAGTTGTAAGTTTCTTGCTTGGAAGAAACTTGAAGTATCTCCTTACTGAGTTAAGAGGGAGTGACATATATGATTCTCTAATACATGTGTCATGCACTGGACCAGGACTAACAACCGTAAGTCTTAGTGAAGGCCATGTGGAGAGAATGGATGGATACATCATTCTGGTCTTCACCTGGAAGACAAAATGGAGGTTTGGGTATTTATCTGGCATTCGATACTCTTTGAGAATGTGATAGGGCATTCAAGATAAGAGTGGTCGAGGACTGTTATTCTTTGAGGGCTGGTTACCCAAGAGAAGAATAGTCCAAGAAGGTCATACTCTGGGAACACCTGGGTGGAGTATGTACCTTGAAGAGACAATGACTATGGTGTCTATAAGTCATGTGTCTCACCAACATTGTAGCCCATTGTCTCGTTGAGAGATGGGGCATTGTAGCACATTGTCTCATTGTTCGTCACTACCTTGCTCTAGGACAGTCCTGGTTGATATGATGCTATACAGATGCGATTACCAATCCGATTCTTGTTATGAGATTCTTCAATTTGAAAGTGACCATGTACCTGTATGAATACCTACCTAGTTAAGAGGGAGTGTTGGAAAGTGTAACTAGGATTAGTCTTCATATTGACTATGTAATTATGTATCTATGTAAAGAAGAAGATGCTGAAGGTGCTGAAGGCAAGGGCTACTTAACAAGGAGACACTCAAGGAAGCAAGAATCAAAGTGAAGGTCAAAGTTTGCGTTGAAAAGTCAAAACAATTTGAAAGGAAGATTCTTCAATATCATTCAAAGGATCTACTTATCAAGTAGATAATCTTTTCCATCAAAGATTTATGTCATTGAAGATATTATTGGAAGACACACCATCAAGCTCCATCTGACAATATCCAACACCTTTGAAGACATCATCATTCTGAAGACATCCTTTATCATTAAGGATCCTAGGCCACTTACTTTGAAGAATTCAATCTAAGAGGAAGTTCCTCACTTCATCTTCATCATTATCAAGGAATCTGCTAGAAGGAAGAAGTCACTTTACTCAAGTAAGTATCTATGACCTTACCTAAATCTGTTAAAATGACTTATTGCAAAGAGAGCAACAAATTTGTTGGGTCATCAATCTTTAGTGTATGGAAGAAGAGGACAGATTTGAATCTAATCGAAGATGAAGTTATGGGCTACATCGAAGGATCTACAATTCAACCCTCAAAAGAGGATGCTTCAGCTCATGCCAAGTATATGAAAGGAGAAATTAGAGCCCAGAGGATTCTCATAGAATCAATTAAGGACTCACTCATGCCCTATGTATCAAAAATGAAAACTGCAAAAAAATATATGAGAAACTGGTGGAGCTATTCTTTGTGAGTACTGTAGGAGAAGCAACCTCTCTGAGACAAGAACTATATAAGATGAAATTTTCAAGAGAGGAAGGAATCACTTCATATTTTATAAGAATTTATGGGATAAGAGATCAACTGCAGGAATTGGGAGAAGTAATGTCTGATAATGAAATGACTACTGTGGTACTGAATGCTCTACTGGAAGAATGGGGAAACTTCACTAAAATCTTATATGGAAAGAATGAAGCAACACCATTCCACGATCTATGGTCTCTATGTAAAATAGAGGAAACAAGATTGAAAGCCAAATCTGATACATGATCAATTGAAGGGAATCAAGCCTGTGCAGCCATGTCTAGGAAGAAAGGAAGATTTAGAAAATTTGGTCCTCAGAATAAAAGAAGAAATATGGACAAAGTACGATGCTTTGGATGTAATGAACTTGGGCATTATAAAAGGGATTATCCTAAATCTGGAAAGGACAAGAGGAAAAAGGAAGAAGCACATGTCACAGATGCAAGGGAAGAACCTGATAATAAGAAATCTAAGAAAGAAGAAGCGAAAGATATCTATTATGATTGAGATAATCTTTCTCTTTAAGTAACTTCTATTGGTTGTAAAATTGTATGATGGGAAGAAATGTATATTAAAAGCATCATGACAAAATCATGTGAGGAGCACTTGAAAAAGGAGCTCCTGAAAACCTCACTGATAAACAACATTGATGGAAGGTAGTCATCAAGATCAAGGGTCATCATTCAATAATCAATATGGAAATAGGTGATGACATTTTCTAATGGAGTTCTCTATGGATTCACTGGTTAGAAAGAAAGAAAATAGTTTCATCGAGAATTCTATTTTATAGAATACTGGGATTAGGATATGATAACATATTGATGAAGCAGGTCAAGAGAATGAAGTTCTTCATTCTAGTAAAAATTGCTACAAGATGACTCAAAGGGAAAAATATGAGGTACATATGTTTATATACTGACTCTGAATGCTGAGAAGTCATGTGGTTGTAAGTGATGAACTTCTATGATCTATGGAAGGAAATCTGTTTTGGTGCACAGGTTGTCACTAACAAATGAGATTAAACGTGTCCTCATATTGAATATGAGGTGGTTATACGCAAACAAGGAACTCGATACTGGAAGTTGCTGGGATGAAGCTGTGTGGAGAAAGAATGGAAGAGATCATGAAGTGAAACCATGTAAAGAGGAGTTTATCATTCGAAAGCCAAGAAGATGTGACTAGGAGATCTCTTGGAAAGATATGTGGACTTTGATAGAAGTATGGTAAAAAAGAAGACCCTTGACAATACATATCTTTAGGAGATGTGTCAATCTGAATAGAGGATGCCAAAGCCTCCACCAGGATGTCATGGTCTAAGATCATAACTAAGGTAACTTTTGATTTAAAATTTCTTATGTATATGTTTATCTGGATGAGTTTATGCTGGGCTGCCAATCCTATGGAAGGATGTGAGATCCTTGGGAGGAAAGCAACATGGCATGAAGGTGGACCAGATGAGAAGGACTGATCAATCAATTTCAGGTGGATGACATGACTCATTGATGAAAGTGACAGATGATCTGTGCCCTATGAAGCCAAAAGTTGAAGATTCCTCAATATCGAAATACATGACCTGGAGGGTAGGAATTCTTCATGAGGAGATGGGGGTCTCAGCATTGCTGCTGCAGGTCCCTGGTTGAGAGGGAGTCTGGTTGTAAGGTTATTGCTTGGAAGAAACTTGAAGTATTTCCTTCTTGAGTTAAGAGGGAGTGACATATATGATTCTGTAATACATGTGTCATGCACTAGACTAGGACTAACAATCGTAAGTCTCAATGAAGGACATGTGGAGAGAATGGATAGACACATCATTCTGGTCTTCACCTGGAAGACAGAATGGAGGATTCGGTAATCATCTGGCATTCAATACTGTTTGAGAATGTGATAGGGCATTCAAGATAAGAGTAGTCGAGGACTGATATTCTTTGAGGGCTGCCTACCCTAGAGAAGAATAGTCCAAGAAGGTGATACTTTGGGAACACCTGGATCACGTATGTACCTTGGAGAGACAATGACTATGGTTTCTATAAGTCATGTGTCTCGCGAACATTGTAGCTCATTGTCTCGCTGAGAGATGGGACTCATTGTTTCGCCTTGCACTAGGACATTGTTGGTTGATATGATGGTATATAGATGTGATTACCAGTTCGATTTTTCAGTTTGAAAGTGACCATGTACATGTATGAATACCTCCCTATTTAAGAGGGAGTGTTGAAAAGTGTAACTAGGATCGGTCTTCATATTGACTATGTAATTATGTATTTATGTAAAGAAGAAGACAAAGATGATAATATATATTTTTGGTATGCTTTCGTCATGGGTTTCATGAGCAAGGTTTTATTATAGGTCAATAGACTTCTTCTTGATGTCTATTAGGATTTGTCCTCTGGTTATAAATGTATTTAAGAGTCATGTATATGAAGAGTCTAGTCAAAGGAATATGCCTCAATACCTTGTCATTTAACCGAGAAGAAATGGCTCAAGGCAACCCTCAAGTCAACCTCCTTAACGCTGGAAGATAAGCCCTACAAGTCGGCTTATAAGTAGTGGTCAAGTTGGCTTATAAACAGTTAGTAAGGTCGGCCTAAATTCTGAAGAAGTGCACCATATAAAAGGACTGCCTGCATCTCATTTGAAGAGTAACAATTCGGACAATCTCTGAGATTTAGTGCGAGTTTTTTCAGGAGTAAGATATAGTACGAAAGGAGTAGAACAGAATTGCGGATTGAACTCTAGAAGGACAAATCTTCAAGAAGGTAACTCAGTTAAAAGGATCTGTGGTATATGCGAAGTTAAAGGGTTATTATTTGGTGCGGAAGAAGGACAGAGTTACAACAAAGTGCGAAGTAAGGTAAGGGTTGCTCAAGTGAAGTATACAGTACAAGAGATAGGGATATCTATATATTGTGAAGAAGGCATGTTATGAGGATGATCTATGGCTGCATGTAAAGAATAGGTACAAAAATATGTACATTTGTCTTGGACATAAGAGTTTGATAAGAAGAAACCAAGAAGGATCCAAGGTAAAGGAGAAATTGAAGACTAGAGACTGAGCTCTTTGAGGCTGGTGCTGAACGGTGCAGGAAGGTGCAGGAAAGAAGGATCAGCTCAAGGAGTCATTGACGAAGTAGTGACAAGGTCTTGCAGGCATATAAAGGTCACGGGTCTGTGTCATGGTCATGGTACTTGTCATTTGAAAGTTTATAAGAAGAATTTATTGTGGGTTTTCCTCTTCAAGAGGGAGAGGATACGACCCTGACTTGAAGAGCCTAAATTTGTGTCTCTTGTGTTTTTGATAATTGACTTGATGAAATGTATA
Source organism: Pinus albicaulis (assembly GCA_034641835.2). Classification (NCBI taxonomy): domain Eukaryota; kingdom Viridiplantae; phylum Streptophyta; class Pinopsida; order Pinales; family Pinaceae; genus Pinus; species Pinus albicaulis. Next base: position 1,015,769,558 of record CM076574.1, on the reverse strand, counting down.
ATAAATTAAGAAGAAAAGACACAAGTGAAGAAGTAAGCTCACAAGTAATTATCAAGTGGAGAATTTGAATTAATCATCGCCCTACCAAATTCTCATGGTATCAGAGCTAAGGTGCTGAAGACAAGGGCTACTTAACAAGGAGACACTCAAGGAAGCAAGAATCAAAGTCAATTTCAAAGTCTGCATTGAAAAGTCAAATCAATTTGCAAGGAAGATTCTTCAATATCATTCAAAGGATCTACTTCTCAAGTAGATAATCTTTTCCATCAAAGATTTATATCATTGAAGACATTGTTGGAAGACACACCATCAAGCTCCATCCAACAATATCCAATACCTTTGAATACATCATCATTCTGAAGACATCTGTTATCATTAAGGATCCTAGGCCACTTACTTGGAAGAATTCAATGTAAGAGGAAGTTCCTGACTTCATCTTCATCATCATCACGAAAGCTGCTAGAAGGAAGAAGTCACTCTATTGAAGTAAGTATCTATGACCTTATCTAAATTTGTTAAAATGACTTATTGCAAAGAGAGCAACAAATTGGTTGGGTTATCAAACTTTAGTGCATGGAAGAAGAGGACAGATTTGAATCTAATCGAAGACGAAGTTATGGGCTACATCGAAGGATCTACAATTCAACCCTCAAAAGAATATGCTTAAGCTCATGCCAAGTACATGAAAGGAGAAATCAGAACCCAGAGGATTCTCATAGAAACTGGTGGAGCTATTCTCTGTGAGTACTGCAGGAGAAGCAATATCTCTAAGAGAAGAACTATATAAGATGAAATTGTCAAGAGAGGAAGGAATCACTTCATATTTTATGAGGATTTTTGAGATAAAAGACCAACTATAGGAATTGGGAGAAGCAATGCTTGATAATGAAATGACTGCCGTGGTGCTAAATGCTCTATCATAAGAATGGGGAAACTTCACTTCGAGCTTATACAGGAAGAAAGAAGCCACACCATTCCACGATCTATGGTCTCTATGTAAAATAGAGGAAACAAGATTGAAAGCCAAATTTGCAGCATGATCAAGTGAAGGGTATCAAGCCTTTGTAGCCATGTCCAGGAAGAAAGGAAGATTCAGAAAATTTGGTCCTAGAAATAAAAGAAGAAATATGGACAAAGTACGATTATTTGGATGTAATGAACTTGGGCATTATAAAAGGGATTGTCCTAAGTTTGGAAAGGACAAGAGGAAAAAGGAAGAAGCCCATGTCACAGATGCAAGGGAAGACCCTGATACAAAGAAACCTAAGAAAGAAGAAGCGAAAGATCTCTATTATGATTGAGATCATCTTTCTCTTTATATGATTTCTGTTGGTTGTAAAGTAGCATGATAGGAAGCAATGTATATTAAAAGCATCATGACAGAAGCATGAGAGGAGCACTTGAAAAAGGAGCTCCTGAAAACCTCACTGATAAACAACATTGATGGAAGGTAGTCATGAAGATCAAGGGTCATCATTCAATAATCAATTTTGAAACAGGGGCTGACATTTTCTAATGGAGTTAGTTCTCTATGGATTCACTCGTTAGAAAGAAAGAAAAAGGTTTCATTAAGAATCCTATGTTACATAATTCTGGGATTAAGATAGGATGACATATTGGTGAAGCTGGTCAAGAGAATGAAGTTCTTAATAAGAGTAAATAATGCTACAGGATGACTCAAATAGAAAAATATGAGGCACATATATTGATATGCTGACTCTGGATGCTGAGAAGTCATGTGGTTTCAGCCTTCAGGTGATTAACTTCTATGATATATGAAAGGAAGATCTCTTCTGGTGCACAGGTTGTCACTAATAAATGAAATTAAATATGTCCTCATATCGAATATGAGGTGGTTGTATGCAAACAAAGACCTGGATACTGGAGGTTCTTGTGACGAAGTTGTGTGGAGAAAGAATGGAAGAGATCATGCAGTGCAACCATGTAAAGAGGTGGTTATCATTCGAAAACCAAGAAGATGTGACTAGGAGATCTCCTAGAAAGATATGTGGACTCTGATAGAAGTATGGTAAAGAAGAAGACCCTTGACAATACATATCTTTAGGAGATGTCTCAATCTGAATAGAGGATTCCAAAGCCTACAATAGGATGTCATGGTGTAAGTTCATCACTAACGTAACTTTTGATTTAAAAGTTCTTATGTATATGTTTATCTGGATGAATATATGCAGGGCTGCCAATCATATGGAAGGATGTATGATCCTTGGGAGGAAAGTAGCATGGCAGGAAGGTGGACCAGATGAGAAGGACTTATGAATCACTTTCAGGTGGATTACATGACTCATGGTATAAAGTGGCGGATGAGTTGTGCCATATGAAGCCAAAAGTTGAAGATTCCTCAATATCGAAATACATGACATCGTGGGGAGGAATTCTTCATGAGAAGTAGGTTGTCTCAGCATTGTCGCTGCAGGTCCCTGGTTGAGAGGGAGCCTGGCAGTAAGTTTCTTGCTTGGAAGAAACTTGAAGTATGTCCTTCTTGAGTTAAGAGGGAGTGACATATATGATTCTCTAATACATGGGTCATGCACTAGACTGAGACTAACAACCGTAAGTCTTAGTGAAGGCCATGTGGAGAGAATGGATAGACACATCATTTTGGTGTTCACTTGGAAGACAGAATGGAGGATTGGGTAATCATCTGGCATTCAATACTCTTTGAGAATGTGATAGGGCATTCAAAATAAGAGTAGTCCAGGACCAATATTCTTTGAGGGCGGACTACCTAAGAGAAGAATAATCCAAGAAGGTCATTCTATGGGAACAACTGGGTGGAGTATGTACCTTGAAGAGACAATGACTATGGTGTCTATAAGTCATGTGTCTCGCCAACATTTTAGCCCATTGTCTCGCTGAGAGATGGGGCTGTTCTTTAAGGCCTTGCACTAGGACAATGCTGGTTGATATTATGCTATACAGATGCGATTACCAATCCGATTCTTGTTATGAGATTCTTCAGTTTGGAAGTGACCATGTACCTTGATGAATACCTCCCTCGTTAAGAGGGAGTGTTGGAAAGTGTAACTAGGATCATTCTTCATATTGACTATGTAATTATGTATTTATGTAAAGAAGAAGACAAAGCGCAAAGTAAGGTAAGGGCTGCTCAAGTGAAGTATACAATACAAGAGAAAGGGATATCTATACATTGTGATGAAGGCATGTTATGACTACGATCTATGGCTGCATGTAAAGAATAGGTACATAAATTTGTACCTCTATCTTGGACATAAGAGTTAGATAAGAAGAAGCCAAGAAGGATCTAAGGTAAAGGAGAAATTGAAGACTAGAGACTGAGCTCTTTAAGGATGGTGCTGAACAGTGCAGATTGGTGCAAGAAGGCGCAGGAAAGAAGGATCAGCTCAAGGAGTCATTGATGAAGCAGTGACAAGATCTTGAAGGCATATAAAGGTCAAGGGTCTGTGTCATGGTCATGGTACTTGTCGTCTGAAAGTCTATAAGAAGAATTTCTTATGGGTTTTCCTCTCCAAGAGGGAGGGGTTTTTGCCTTGGCTTGAAGAGCCTAAATTTGTGCCTCTTGTGTTTTTGATAATTGACTCGATGAAAGATATAATTAGCTAAGAAGAAAAGAAATAAATGAAAGAAGTAAGCTCACAAGTAATTATCATGTAGAGAATTTGAATTAATCATTCCCCTACCAAATTCTCAACAGACCCTTCTAGGTCAAGTGGCAACAATGGAGCGATAACACACTGTCACCTTATCTAAAGCTCCCTGCTCTTTATAGACTTTCACCGATGGGAGGAGTCCCTATATGAGAGGAATCATTAGGATAGATGATCCAATGATCAAAATTGAGGGCTCTTACTCATGCCATGAACATTCTCAATCCTTAAATTTGCATCCTGAAGGTCCTCATCAGGATCTTCTTTAGATTGATTCCATTCGTCCATATATTCCTCACTTTCATGATGATCCTCCACACTTGAATTTTCTTCAAGGTCGCCTTGATCACCCATTTGATTGCATTCTATGTGGCTTTGTGATTGATTTTAATATTTTTCATTGATAAGGTCAGTCAAAATATTAAAAGCACAAGCTTGGCTAACAAATTCATGGAGATGAGTAGTATCTTCTCATAGGCACATGTCATCATGTAAATTTGATTGTGTGTTAATCTATGAAACTCGAGTTTTGCAAATGGAGAGCCAAGTGTCTTTTCTTCTCGTCAATAAGCCATTTTTCATGATTTTTCATATTAGGATTTAAAATGGAGTCGCCATGTTGAATTAAAGTGCCTTGATAGATGCTTTCTTCACCCTACTAGGATTAACTTTGAAGTTCAATGAAGAACTAGGGCTGAGTTCTTCTAATGTAGTTGCCAAATGATATATCAATAATGTCTCAAGGGAAACAAGACACATGTCTCGTGCCCCCAACAATGACACCAAAAATGTTACTTCTCAAACTAGCAGGGGTTAGGAGGGGATCCTATAGATCAACTACTAGGTCATGTGGCAACAATGGAGAGATAGCCCACTGTCACCTTATCTTAAGCTCGCTTCTCTTTATGGACTTTCACAGATGGGAGGAATCTCGATATAAGAGGAATTGCTAGGATAAATGATTCAATGATAAGATATGAGGTGATTCCTAAAGCCTATTCACAAGAGAGGCTCAGATAATGGGCTTACTTGCTATAGAAGCAAGATGAAAGGCTCTCTTAGAAGGGTTAGGGGATTATCAAGACCTAGGGTTGATGAATGTTATTTTAAAAGGGTTACCCAAGTTCAAGGAATCCTAAAAGAAAAGGGTTTCTAATATCCTTTGTGAAATTGGAGTTTTATGTTTGCGAGACCACAAAGAAGCTCAAGTGGAGCCGAACAAAGCTAAGGGTTTTATTTGTAGCAACAAATTGATGATCTTGACCAGTTCGGGAGGAGAATAATATCAAAGGAATTGAATTTATCTCAGAGTTTGAGTGCAATGATCCTAATGAAGCCACTAACCAAAGGATACCTAGGGAAGAGAAAGGTCTTCAAGCTAAGGCTTGGAACATCTCGATATTCCACCATGGGATTGACCTCAAATTTGGAGGACCTCTCAAGTAGACTCGAACACAGTATTTGACCAATTTTCAAGGATTTTTAATGGCTAGAAGTGTCTTTAGGTGATGCCCTAGGAGGCCTACTAGTTCAGGGCTTAGAAGAGAAGGAGGTGAAAAGAGTTTTCTTTTGCGATTACCTTTGGACTAGACCAATGCCTAGTCTATTGGGAGAATGGAGTCTAATGAAAGCTACGTTTAGAGACATTTAATTGCAATCAAGGAGTTCCCTAGCAACTTCATGTGGCATTTAGCATCAACTAGGTTACAAGGGGAATTTATATATCTAAATATTTGCAAATGATGACTTATTGAGGTAATTATGAGCCAAGCATATACCTCTAGGACAATAATTTGTCATACTTCACACAAATCATATCGAAATCCCTCATAAAGACAAGACTATAACTTCGCACTATAATTAGGGCAGCTTCACCAGCTTCTTGATCAAACATATTTCATAGAATAAACATGAGGCAAAATTTCAATATAAAACATGAAAAAATACTCACAAGTATAGCGAAATTCTTCCAATCATCAATGTGCAAGAATATCGAAGGACCAAGACAAGATAATGCTAGATGAAATTCTCAAGCAGAGATAGTCCAATCCAAAAGCGTGATGAGAGAAATAAATGAGCCTCTCATTTATTTATACAATCCATAATGGGGTTCAAATTGCTTAATTAGGCCTAATTAAGCCCCAAATAATAAAATAATGTGCAATAATGACATGACTTGGTGACAAGTCCACCAAAATCAGGGTTTCTCATGTAGTGCCACCCCTAAAGCTAATAGCCAATAAAGGAGAGCCCACGAGACTAGGATACAAGGTTAACCATCAACTTGGGCAGAGAAGACAAGAGTACAAACCTAGCCAACTCTTTTTGCCGAATTCCCCCACTAATCCATGCCCAAAAGTGTCTATGATTAGTAAACAAAAATACCCAACTACACCATGAAAAGGCCATACCTTCAGGATTGGAAGGCCCACCTTCAAACGTATGATCATAACAGGTGGGCGAGGGACCATATGCTTGGCTCAGGGGATGATGAAAATATCACATTGAGCTATCTGGTGGCTGCAAGGGGTTGTTGAGATTTTGTGTATTGGGGTAGCATCGGATGTGCTTTAGCCCTGAAACTTTGTGGAGGGGCTAAGAAACACATCACCTCCAAAACCTAGAAAGCATTTGGAGAAATTTCTTCTAGTGTTGAAGTTATTCAAATAATTAATGTTTTTAATAAGGACCCTAAGTCTAACCTTAGGAAATTAGAAAAATTAAAGTGAATTAATTGAAAACATGTGATGAAATATTCTAAGTGACGTGGATTAAGCAATCTTTTAATCTTAGCTGTTGATAAGAGATTTAATCACGACTGTAGATGTGTTCAACGAAAAAGTATTAGAGAAGGGCTTGAGGGTTAGTTGGAGACACACACATAGGGAAGCAGAGTTGAGAGACTGCGCTGGAATTCTAGGGTGGGTTTGCTAAGAATTTCCAAACGAGTTTTATACAGCGAGGGATAGTATTGGCTGAGAGGATGATCTGATCCCGGAGCCAAGAGTCAGCAAGAGGCAGAGGAGCAGTAATCAGGTTCAGCACAGAGGAGCAAGGGTAGCAGCAACAGCTACGCAACACAGAGGCTTCAGTCGCTACACATGTGCTACACAGGTGCTACGCAAGCCTAGGAGGGGTTGTGCTGCAGCCTCAAGAGGTCTCCAGGGCAACGTAAGGATTGCGTCACCCAGTCTGGGGTTACGTAGTCGCCTTCTGAGCAGCACAGGGGCACACAGAGCCTAGCAGGGCTGACGCTGGGGCTTCAGGGGCAGCGTTGGGTTTTTTAGGGCCATAAATTGGCCAATTCTTGTTAATACTGTTTGAGGGTGTGGATCAGTCAAGTTTTTGGTCTCAGAACAGTAGGTTAGCTGCAAATCTATTATTTTCTCTGTCAGGTTAACCAGTTGGGTGCCTAGATTTGCTGTACTTAGATTCTACTTAATAATAATAAACCCTCATATCTGCTGAACCATTTTTCCTGCATTGGGTTTTTCTGGGGACTATTGTCCGAAACATCTGTGTGTCACTTTGTTGAATGAGCGTAATATTCAGTAAATGATCTGTATGTGTGTAGGTTGTTAGTTGTGTTTACTTTTGTATTTTCGGTAAATAACTTGTATAATTTTAATCACAAGTAGGAGAAGTAAATCGAGATACTACAGTAGGACTTCCACATTAATGTATTCAAAAATTTTCACATGGTATTAGAGCGATCGCAGATCAAGCTGAATCTCCAGCAAATCTGCTTAAGAATATTTTTCTGCAGGGTAGTAACAGAGATCCAGAGAGGGCAACTCAACAACCGAAGGATGTAGACCCAGAGAGGGTCAGCGCTACAGCTTCATAAGGTCGTCAAGCTTACGCAGAGGCTATCCAGGGCAGCGTAAGGATTGCGTCACACAGTCTGGGGTTACGCAGTCCACTTCTGAGCAGTGCAAAGGCTGTGCTGGGCTAGTTTGCTCAAGTAGAGGCTAGCCAGAGGGACACAGTCCAATCTTCTTGTCTGTTTGCCGAGATTCAGAAGCAGTGCTTTAGTTCTTCAGTAGTGCTGATGTGGTGGAGATTCTGCCGGTGCAGAATTGTGCCTAGCTAAGTCAACAAAGAGTGGGAAGAAGACAATCACTCAGCAGATTTGAGCCAAACAGATCTGAGATTCGATCAGGAGGATCAGAGAGAACTGTCCGATTGTTTTGGCTGAAGATTTTCAGGTTGGAAATCAGTTTTCAGAAGGAGCAGTTTCTAGAGGGTTTCTAGTCACCAAGAAACCCAGATCCAATGTTTCTGTGTTACCGCAAAAAGAGGGAGAAGAGTACTGTTTCCGAAAGATTTGAGCTAGATGGCTTCTCATGGGTTGAGCGATCAGGACAGGTTGGACGGTGTGTCCAACTTCGTCATCTGGAGGGCCAGGATTCTATCAGTCCTGGATGAGTACGACATCAAGAACCATGCAGAGAATGTCCTAGCTGAGCCTGCAGATCTTGATCCTCGGAAGAAATTTAATGAAAATCAAGCGTGTGTTAAACTTTTGATTATGGACAGAGTAAAGGATCATGTCGTGCCACACATTGACGGAAAGAAGACGACAAATGAGATGTGGACCGCTTTGGAGGCTATGCATCAAGGGAGCTCTATGCAAAGAAATATGCTTCTAGAGAATCGAATGAGGCTATTCTAGATGCAAAAGGGTGAGGAGGTAGATCCCTTCCTTTTCCGACTTCAGACTATCCGGGATCAACTGATTTCCATGGGTGCTCCTCTGGACGAAGGGCTCTTGGTAAGTACTGCCCTGAATGCAGTCACCGAGGAATGCGAAACGTTTGTCCAAAGCATATTGGGCAGGGAAGCATTACCATCCTGGGCAGACATGTGGGCAATCCTCCGCCAACAGGAGATCAGGAGAATCACCGAGGCATAACAACAACAGTGGAATGGTTAGGGTGAAGAAAGAAGAGGAAGATGATGCAATCCTTACATCAAAGGAACGAAGGCAGCAAGGGAAGAAGAAGAGGGACCTATCCAAGGTCCGATGCTTTAATTGTGGCGAACTTGGACACTTCGCCAACACTTGTCCTATGAAGAAGGACAAAGGAGCTTTTGATTCCAAGGCTGCAACAACAAAGGACGATGGGAGTGAAGATGACATAGCCATGAGTGCTCATGAGCCACGTAAGTGGGGTGATATGGATATGTAGAGCAACTACAGATGGTGCTGGCAGGATCCTTGAGTAAGCCCAACTCTTGGATCACATACGAGCTAAGGGAGCCTTAAGACAGAAGCAGGACAAGTAGGACATGGTTGCAAGAGTTCACTATGAAGCAGAGGGCAATGTTGAGATTCTGTAGAGGAAGCATCATAGTGCAGAGGCAACAGCGCAAAGGTTGATGGGAGTTCAACAACACAGAGAGGCAATGCTCATGCAATACAGAGCTGTAGCAGCGCAGTGGCTTTAGAAGGACAACGTAAAGCAGCAGCCAAGGAGGTTTCAGTGATGGGATGCAACTTGACTTGTCTGTCAACGATTGGGCAGGAGTCTCTCAGTTGCTTACTTCTCGACAACTGAGTTGCAGTGCAACAATGAACAGTGGCAGTGCTATGGGCAACATGGTGCAACAAGTTGAGAGGGAGCTGTAGTACAGATGTGGCAGTGACATGGACAATAGTACAGAGAATAGCAGCGCAGTGGATGAAGGGCATCAGCCCAAGCATCAACAGTGCAAAGACCAATGACAAGATCTTGCGATACATGGTGTGGATGTATTGCTGGAGAACACTTTGTGCTAAGATGGGGTGTTAAGATTTTGTGTATTGCAGTAGCATCGGGTGTGCTCTAGCCCTAAAACTTTGTGGAAGGGCTAAGAAACACATCACCTCCAAAACCTAGAAAGCGTTTAGAGAAATTGCATCTGGTGTTGAAGTTATTCAAATAATTAATTTTTTTTAATAAGGGCCCTAAGTCTAACCTTAGGAAATTAGAAAAATTAAAGTGAATTAATTGAACACATGTGATGAAATGTTCTAAGTGACGCAGATCAAGTTGTCTTTTAATCTTAGCCGTTGATAAGAGATTTAATCATGATCGTTGATGTGTTCAATGGAAAAGTATAAGAGAAAGGCTTGAGGGTCAGTTGGAGACACACACACGGAAGCAGAGCTGAGAGACTGAGTTGAGATTTTAGGGCAGGTTTGCTAAGAATTTCCAGAAGAGTTTTATGGCGCGAGGGGTAGTATTAGCTGAGGGGATGATCTGATCCTGGAGCCAGGAGTCAGTAAGAGGCAGAGGAGCAACAATCAGGGTCAGTGCAGAGGAGCAAGGGTAGCAGCAATAGTTGCGCATCAGCTGCGCAACACAGAGGCTTCAGTTGCTACGCAAGCCTAGGAGGGGTAGTGCTGCAGCTTCAGGAGGCCTCCAGGGTTACGCAGAGGCCCTCCAGGGCAGCGTAAGCACTGCGTCACCTAGTCTGGGGTTACTCAGTCCCCTTCTGAACATCATAGGGGCACGGAGAGCCTAGCAGGGCAGACGCTAGGGCTTCAGGGGCAACATTGGGGTTTCTAGGGCCAGAAATTGGCTGAGTCTTGTAAATCCCGTTTGAGGGTGTGGATAAGTCTAGTTTTTGGTCTCAAAACAACAGGTTAGTTGCAGATCTATTATTTTCTCTATCGGGTTAACCAGTTGGGTGCCCAGATTTGCTGTATTGATATTCTATTTAATAATAATAAACCCTCATATCTGCTGCATCGATTTTCCCGCATTGGGTTTTTCCGAGGACTATTGTCTGAAAAAATTGTGTGTCACTTTGTTGAATGAGCGTAATATTCAGTAAATGATCTTTATGTGTGTAGGCTGTTAGTTGTGTTTACTTCGGTATTTTTTGAATATTTTCTGGAAATAACTTGTATAATTTTAATCAAAAGTAGAAGTAAACCAAGATACTATAGTAGGATTTCTGCATTAATGTATTCAGAAATTTTCACATGGGCTGCTGGTTGTCGGCTGATGACCATCTAGGAGAAAATTTCACTCCTATGGATATCACACTCAAAGTGGCCGGTAACATTTCGCTCCAACCGGGACATGATCTCTCAGAAGAGTGCACGAACGTAGTCAAATGGGGAGGTCATCAGAACACGAACAATGTCTTGGGACCAGAAACCTATCACCTCCACATACCACAAAGTGAATACGGGGCAACATGTTTTTGCGGTGTCTTCAATGTTATCGGAATCAAACCGGTCATCGAACCGAAAAACCTTGTGGACCAGGAACCGGTCGAAACCGGACCCGAACCGGAATCGGAAAAAAGCTGCAAAAATACCGATTTACCAAAAACACATAAAATATCCATATTTTAAAGAAAAAACATATATATTCATGTGCATCCATATTAATCCAAACCATTTAAACACAAATATGAAAAAGTTCTCATTTATATAGGTGCTTATAGCCAAAATAACAGTTAGTGCAAAACATCATTGAACCAAAAATGTTACAAGCATTAAGAAGCAGGCTCTAAAAGGGCTTTATAGTCCAAAATAACATGCTAAATCATAGTATTATACTACAACCTACAATATTACAAGCTACAACTGTAGCAAATCAATGATTAAATCATCAATCATCATCGGAATCATCCTCCTCATCCTCATCTGAAGAATTAGTAGCATGAGCATCCAAGTTTGCAATGGGATTATGGCTTTGATTCCCCTGGCCCTGAAGCTGCTATTGGTGCTTCTGATATATCTGCATCTGCATCCTGTGGAGGTGGGTCCAAGTCCAACCAAGAAAGGTCTTAATTGTCAAATGCTTGTGTTTGACTCTCCACAACCCATTCTGATGTTGGATCAAAGTCACCCAAGACAGTGTTGCTTGTTTCAAGGGTTTTATTCAGCAATTGATTGCACTTCAGCCTAAGGTTGTATTGAACAAAAACCATGTCATTCAACCATTTTTGCTCCTAACAGTTTCTCTTCTTAGTGTGTATACACTCAAACACACTCCAATTTCGCTCACACCTTGAAGCACTACATGTCTGGCTCAAAATTCGAATTGCAAATTTTTGCAATTGAGGGCATTTGCTACCAAATTGTTGGCACCAATAGGTTGCAAAAAGGGAAAAAGGAAAAAAAAGTATTAGAAAATGAATTTGAAAGTGGAAGCTCAGACTCAACAATTGCAAAATTCAAATTGAAATCAAATGAGTAAATTATTAATATAATAATTTGCAAATTTTAACAGTTCTTACGTGGGGGACTCTTTGCTCTATTTCTTATAGCCATAGAAATTCCAAAGGTACCAATACTCTCACTGAAATTCAAGAGCTTGTTATGAATTTGATCTAGTGTCTTGGAATCTAGGACCATGCTCTCAATGCATTTATGCAATCCCTCTAAAACCTCTCCATGAGCCTCAAAATTTGTAGTGTAATGGTAACTTCGAAATTCAAAAAACAAAAACATATTCATCAAGTCATCAAATCTAAAAGCTAAAAGTTATAACTTATAACTTATAACTTATAAGCAATGAGAGTTGAAATCCAAAATTACATACCTTGGATTTAAGTAGTAGTCGACTGCATGTAAAGGTCTATGGAGTTATTTGTTCGATCTTTCATCAATGATTCTCCACAGAGGAATGTACTTTTGTCTTTTATCCCCATATGCTGTCTTTATTTGTTCCTTGGCCTGATCCATGGCCTCATAAACAAAACCCATAGCAAATTTATGACTCTCTATCATCTGCAAAACTCTAACAAGAGGCTCACTAAATAACACAATCTCTTCTGCCTTTGACCAAAATGTTTTTTCATATACTTGGTCAACCATATTTTCCCTTTTGCCTTTTTGCTCCACTGAGATGAATTCCATTCATCACATGAAAATATCTTCGTTAAGTTTGATTTTTGTTGAACAAGGGATTGCAACGAAAGGAAGTTGGTTGCAAATCGTGTGATGGCTGATCGAACAAGCTCTTTACCCCTTCTGTGCTTTCTCATAAGGTTCAAAACCCTTGAGTGGTTGTAGATGTACTAGGTTATGGATTTTTCATCTTCCACACACTTCTTCACCCACTCAATTTTGCCAATATCCTCAAGCATGAGGTCCAAACAATGGGCTGCACATGGAGACCACCAAATGGTGGGGTGTTTTTCCTCCAACATCTCCTTGTTGCAACATAGTTAGAGGCATTATCTGTGATAACGTGTACAACATTTTCAACCCCTACTTCATCCAAAAGAAGAAATAGCAATTGTGCATCCTTCACTTGATCATATGCATCAACAGATTTGAGAAACATAGTACCTTTTGGACAACCAATTAAGAAATTTAGTATGGTGTGAGATCTACCATCAGTCCATCCACTAGACATAATTGTGCATCCTATTTTGGTCCATGATTGCTTGAACTCTGTAAGGTACTCTTCTATTCTTTGGACCTCATTTTGTAAAAGTGGCCCCTTGATATCATGAAAGCTAGGACCTTTGAAGCCTGCTCCAAATGAAGCTATAACATCAATCACGGCTGATAATATGCATAATTAGTAGCATTAAAAGGTATGTCTGCATCATACCACCATCTAGCAATGCATTCATATGCAACCCCCTTCTCTATTTTCTTCCATTTAGCATCAAGGTTTGGTTGAGAACTAGGGGTAGTGCGGGGTAGAAAAGAGGAGTCAATCCCTTTACGGGCTGTTGTCCTCTTCAAGTTTAAACCACTTGAACTACCCTCTCCAACTTTAGCAGGGAAACTAGAGGAATCTTCAAAACTGGGCTCATATTCTTCAAAATCAGGGTCAATAAGCATAACATCATCCTTTTGACTTTTGGCTATATCTTTTTTAAGTCTTTTGTTTCTCCCCTTCTCTTCATTGTAGGCTTCAATTAAACTTTGCTTCTCTGCTTTAAGATCATCCGAAACATTTTCACAAGGTTTTACTTGCCCTCTCTAATGTGCTAGGTGTTCTTTGACTCTATGGATCCCCCCACCCTTAACTTTTTTCCCACAATAGTTGCAGACTTTACCCCTTGTTCATTGAAATGACAGTGAACCCAAGCTGGATCATTCTTGTTTTTTGGGGCCATGAAGAAGAAATGAAAAATTTGCATAGAAAACCCTATGGCATATTTTTTTTTAGAGAAAAATAAAAGAGTAGAAACAATGAAATACCTGGAGAAGATCTGTAAATTTTGAGATGAGAAGAAGCTCCAACCAATTTGAAAATAAACTCTTCAATCAACTCCAAAATCTCCATCAGAAATTTGCCAATGAAATCCCTCAAAATAATTCTACAAATTACAATAATTATTGAGAAAAAATATAATACAATAACGACCACAATTTTTATTCCAACAAAAGATTACAAATCTGAAATTCTGAATTCTGCATTAAAAAACTGGGGTTTTAAAGTTTTAAGGGAAGAAAAAAATATATTTTTGAAGAAAAATAGAACATTAATGGTTGAAAAAAAGCCTTCAATTTCCCTCTTAGTTTTTTAAAGAAAATTAGCTCCAAAATCAGCTTTGGAGCAAGCCCTACAAATCTGCATAAAAACACAGGGGTTTTAAATTTTTATGAGAAAAATAGTTGATTTTTGGAAAAAATGGAAATAAAAAAAACTGGCAAAAATTTCCTTGATTTACTCTCTTAATTTTTTGGAAAAAATTAGTTCCAAAATCAGCTATGTAGCAGCCCCAACAAAATAAAAGAATTCTTTCACCAGCTGCAAAAACCACTGAAGAAAACCCAAAGATCTCCGGGAAAAAAAAGCTTTGAAGGAGGCCAAAAGTATTCCAACCCAACAACTCTCGAAGACTCCAATCAACTCTTGAAATCTGCAAAAATATCCCTCAGAACAACCCTGCAAAAAACTCTCCAAATTTTCCTCACCGAACTTAGCTCAAGAATTGCAAAAGACTCGAATGAATAGTGTGAGTAAAATAGAGGGGGTGGAGTTGTTTAAATAGCTTTAGGGGGGGCTAGACTAGGCTTATAAATTAGGGAAACTAATTAAAAAAAATAATAATAATAAAAAAAATGAATATTTTATTTTCCAAGCTACGTGGCAGCCTGTTATGAATCTAATTCATAACTAATAGAATAAATACAAATAAATGTAATTGCTAAATAATCAAATAGGATGACGTTAAGTAGTCATTAGTTAACTGGAAAGGCATGTCTAAAAGACATGCCTGTTCGTGAAAGGTCACCTGCATGGGTATATAAGCAGGACCTCATTGTAATCATTCAATCGTCTTATATCTTATTCATTTCATATCAATAAATATTTATTATTATAAATATCTCGTGTATTTTTATAAATAAAGCCATTTTGCTATTAAGTCACCAAATCTACAAGTTCCGCTGCTACAGTGGTATCGGAGCCATATCGAAGCCATCAGAGCCATGGCACATAATATCGTCTTACAAGCCTATGAGCGTAGTGTACGAGCCTGGGAACATTGTTTACCATACAATGTGCCATTATGTGAAGATCCTGAAGGAAGTAAAAAAATTAATAAAATTCTAGAAAAGCTTCAGCGAATAGAGAATTCATGTGCAAAAATCCCAAACGGTTATAAAAAAATTTCTGCATGTTGTAAAAAAATTTCTGCAGTGATCCACAATAGAGAAGATGAACAATTTCATAAAAATGTGGAAAAAGAAAAAGAAGAAAATCATGAGAAACAAAAAAATAAAAAATGCTGTAATAATGAGAAAGCAGTTAGTTATGTCAAGGGAAAATCAAGTAGAACATCCATGGAAAATTCAAGTAAATACATTCCCCCACCAATGCGTAATAAAGGAAAACAACCAACTAATATTAAAGGAAAAAAAGAAGAGAAGTGTTGGAAATGTGGAGACGAATATTTTGCAGGACATATATACAAGAAATGAAATTGCCACGGTTCAAATAAAAGAAAAAGATATTGAAAAAAATATTTATGATGATGATCCAAATAAAAATGTTGTGGATGAGGACTATTGTGAGAAACAAGAAAATGAACAATATCGTGACAATAAGGAAGAAGTAATTGAACTTGCAGGGTGTCATGTCACAACAGTGTCTGGTGGAGAACAATCTTCAGGAAAATGGGCAAGAAAATATCCAATTAAGCTGGAAAACAAGAATTGTGTTTCCACACTCTAATACTTTAGCCATGGTGTCTAAATATGAGGGACCATGCATCAAAATATTTTTTACATCAAGATATTACAATTTCAACCCTCAAAGGGGGAAACACCCATTTGTTGTAGACCCTCAATTTATTATCCAATTTTGCGACTCAATTTGATCTATTAGACCAAGTGATTTATAATAAGGTAATTTAGCCAATTAGCTTAAATTATTCCTAAATCACTTTTATAAAAGACTCGACTAAAACACTAGGACTCACCTAAGACCTTGATGACAAATTCCATGTTAGTTTTGGGGTGTGGCTGGAGGAAAAACTCCGCCGATCATTCGTGTTTAGAAACACAAATAAATCAGTGAGATGAAAAACCTCCTTGGATGAAAATTATTGCCAAAATAATAGGCTTACCTAGGTTGTTACGTACATATATGGTCTTATTAGCAGTGCTACACGGGGACTCGCCCCCCCACCTAGGGGTCTAGAATCCTCGCCTCCTCGCGCTCCGGGGTCTTGGGGACTTCTAGGGGACATTTCCCGACGCCCCTAAAAATCAGAAAATTAAGGGGGACGTCAAAGGGGACGTTTCCTCAGATTGAGGGGTCGAGGGTGCTTTAGGGAGCGTGAGGGGACGGGAGGGAGCGTGAGGGGACAAGGTCGAGGGCGCTTTCGGGAGCGTGAGGGGGCGGTAGGGGGCGTGTGGGACCCACAATTTAAAAAAAAAAATTTTAAATGAAAAAAAATATATTTTAGTAATCGATTGTTTAATTTTCATTGTATCATTGTATCATCCGCACTTAGCACTTGCCGCCCAACCCTTAGCACTTGCCACAACTGCCGGAAGAAGCCCGCAGCTTGCTGCCCGCAGTCGGAAGAAGTTATGTTTTATGTTTTATGTTTCACTGTTGCAAACATAACTTTAAACTTATTTGCTTTTAAGTTTTAATATTTATGTTTTAGACTTGAGTTGTAAACTTCAGTTTAAAGTTTATTTTGAATCTTGATATAATAATATCATATATGTCATGACTCATATGATATCTTAAACTTTATTTTCTTTGTACATTGTTAGTAGTTACATTAATGATTATATAGTTACAAAGTTACATATGAATCTATGATGTATGTTTTACGTTTTAACTTTTAAATTTGTTTCAATAAGATGATTCATCATTCATCGATTTATAATTTTTAAATTTTATCATTTATGATTTATCTTTCATGATGTAAGTGTATGATGACTGTATATACATTCCTTGCAAAAATGAAAAATACAATTGCATTATAAATATTTATTATTAAATTTTCAATGATATATCATATATAATATTATAATATTATATATATTTTTATATTTTATAATTGTTATGACCCCGACGGCCCCCCACGTTTCCTGAAAATTGGTAGGGAGCTTTTGCATAGGCTGCTGCCGCGCTCCCTCGCCCCCTCGCTCCCACCTCCAGGGGACTTGGTGGAACATTGCTTATTAGCATCATTTACATTAACAATTTGCAGAATGGGTTTACAACTCTGATAGACTGATCACTGATGATGTTGAATCCAGGATAATTTGAATGCTTGAACATGATGGAAATCCTTTGCGAAAATGTGCACTGCTATAGGGTAGTTGACATAGAGTGGTCAACTGACCCCTTGGAATAGGTTTCCAGGAAGCTGTTTTTATTGATTGTAGGTTATGCCAATGCTCAATTAGCTTAAATTTGCATTAAAGATGAATAAATTTATCCTTTTAATTTCTGTTATATAGAAATGCCCCCAGTCCATCTCATCTCTCTCTAAATTCCATGTGTCACTACATATTTGTAAAGCTGGTATTAGATTCTAGATTCTAGGCCAGTTAGGGACAGTGAGTCCTCTTGAACAAAGAGTATATCAAATAATTTAAGTTATAGAATGATACCCTTGTGAACTTCTTTTGTTCTGGCATGTATGAGACTTCTGTCATATGCTGGGAAAGATTCCACGATATGAGTAGGTTTTCACTATTGGACTGACATGTCTTTAAATTAAAATAGATAAATGTTTGTTGGTGTGTCTCTCTGTGTGTGTAGCAGATGCATATGTCTATATTTCGTGACGGTGGTGTAGGAATGACATGATTTTAGGGCTTAATGATTCTTGTTGCTTCCTGTAGATATTTGCTGTCTAATACCATTGCTATGCAGGGGCCTCGAAATATCGTTTTTTCTATCTCAAAGTAGCTTTTCCAGTCAGAAAAAGAAAGATGTAGTGATTGGCCTGGAGATTCTACATCCACTCTTCTGTTATGTACTTTATGATGCAAAGCTCCACTGATCCCTTTGACTGTATTTCTTTACATCATTTATTTAATTGTTTTCCCTCTCTAAGACTAAGATCCAGGTTGAGTCTAGGGATAAACGTCATTTGCAGTAGCAAATATATGCGTTGAGAAGATGAGGCATAACTTTCATAAGTTCCACAGCATGGGAAATTTTGAATGTAAAATGTTTAACTTTGAAAACATGCTATTGTTATAAATCACTTTTAATTTTAGTAGCTGAGGTGGAAACTTGTAATGGCAATCACCAATTAATGAAAGTAGCACAGTAATATAGTTTATGTTCTGCTGTCGTTTTCCTTGTTTTTAGTGTATTGTTATGTGATGGCAATGTTTTTAATAAGTATCATTTGGTTTTCAGGAAATTGCAAAATCGCAAGATCATGCTCCATCCAGAACTTTCTACCTGTGGCGTGTCAATTACTCCTCGTTGATGGAGCATATTATTGATGATATGTATCATGGTGCTTCAAATTTAGGGCAGCGGCTTGCACATGAGCTTGAACAAGAACAAGAGGTAACATACTTGCTGATTAATAATTATTCTATTATTCATTGTGCATCTGTGGTTTTGTGCTAAGCATTAAAATGGAACGAAGGATGAATGCCAGTCAATGAATACGTTTAAATATCCTGTTACACTTTAAAAATCTGATGTAGAGACGAGTCTTTTTAGAAGTTCCATACATACGCGGGATCTTTTCTAGAGACAGAAAATAGTTCTAAAGTTAGATGTACTATTTGGAGGCCATAGTAAAATTTTATTCTGAAAGAGAAGCCTTGAGAGTTTGTTTATAATGGTGACATGATTATTACTTTTGTACTTTAGGTTAATAGAAATAAACTTTAAAGTGACCTAAGTTAATTAAGTCACATGTTATAAATTGTTTTAAGTAATTATTAGGTTATGTCCTAATTAGTAAAATAGCTTGTTAAATTTCCAAGTACCAGCCCAGATTTATTTCTCACAGTAATTGATTTTATTCCCAACAATTTATTTATTTAGCAAAGTAAATTCTGAATTTCTGAAAAAATAGTCATTCGTATTTTTAACATCTAGAAATAAATATGCAGTGGAATTTAAATCAAAGAGGTCAATCACACATTGCAAAAATAATTCACACAACAATTCCCCGTCATCCATTAATCTGGAAAATATAGGTTATCAACGCACAAAGATACAAGGAAAAATACAGTAATTGGAACTTGTAACTCGGCCCCCACAAGTTGAATTCATCCCAAGAAATTCGTCCACCTGGAAATTAGCTTCAAAAGTAATTTGTCTTAAAGGAAATTGGCCCCACTAATCACCAGAAAATTGGCCTTTGCAACTAGCAACTCGACCCTGGAAATTCGGCTTCCCTAGCAACCGTGCCTCACTTTAGCAACTCGGCCTTGCAATCTCCGCAACATGGCCTTCTGGATTTGCCCTCAAATTCTCCTGTACTTCTCCATTTTGCTTCAGTCTACTGAGCCATTCACACTAGAGAAAATCACTCTCTCTTGTTGTGACTCACTCTCTTAAGTCCTTGTGTCTCTTCACCTCTTTGCTAGGCTTGTTTTATAATCTTCTATGTTGCCAGGAAACGTGGGTGCGGGTGCGGGGACGGGGACGGGGACGGCATTTTTTGAAACAGGGTGCGTGGGTTCGTCTGGGAATTTTTATATTAATATATATTATAAATTATAAATTATAATTTATATATCATATATAATACTATATTTTATAAATTAAATTTATAAATTATAAATTTAATGAAAATTAAGACTAAACAAACTCTAAGAAAACGGCTACCATCAGAATTCTTATCAGAATTGCATCAGTCAAACATCTGGGGTGTTTTTCCCACTCAGTGTTCTTAAGCTTGTCATGCCTGCCATGCAAACACAGATTTGGTAACGTTAGAAAACGATCATTCATTAACTGAAAAATGATGCAATAGAAAAATTGCTGCAATATCCACACAAGTTTCCTGCGGCAGTCAAAAACAACTGTTTCAAAATCTACACATAAATTTGATGAAGATCCTACCCATAAATTTAATGAGGAATGTGATTTTTGAAATCTACACATACACTTGATGAAGTAGGCCTATTAGTATTGTAATTCGGATACTCAGATGATTGATTTTTGCTAACTATGAAAACTCAGGCAGACAGGCTGTTTTGCATGCTGTCTACTGATCAAACTTCCTTTTATTGAAAGTCCCACAAAGGCAAGTAAAATTTTGGATAGGTATATTGTCAGTACATTAAAACAACTCCAAAATCTCAAAGCATGCATTCATGCTCTTGTCCACTACAAATTGTTGGTTGTGGAGTAAGCAAATAACTTTTTTTTGGTAATGAATAATTAAAACCCCTTCTAAAAGCAACTATTTACAAAAGCATCTTATAAAGTGCCAGCATACTGGATTTCAAATAACTTGACAGGATTCAAGCCTCCTAGCATACACGTTGCTTCTTCCATTGTGTAACTGTATCGAGAAGGGTCAAAACACCATATCAGTTTCTTGTTCTTTATACAAAAGAGCAAAGGAAATGCATAGCAAATATGGAAGCATTCAAAATTAATTTGCATGGTTATGGATACACCCCAGATGTTTGACTGAAAAACGATGGGTTCTTCATACCAAAAGAACCCGAATTTTTTTTTTGAAGAACCCGGTTCTTTTGAGAAGAACCCGGTTCGTTTGGGTTCTTCAGGGTACTTGGGTGCAGAGAATCCGGTACTTGGGTGCGGGAACCCGGTGCGGGTGCGGGAACCCGACCCCCGGGTGCGGGAACCCGTGCAACGTAGATAATCTTCATTAAGCCCAAATCTTTAACCCGAATCTCCCTTCTAGAAGATCTTGGAGGTTAGTGATTGAGATTATTTCTAAGTCACTTAAATAATTAGATTATTTATCCTTAGAAAATGACTTAATAGTCCACAATAATTAATTTACTTTAATTATTGTACTTTTCCTAAGTTAGACTTAGGAAAGAAGACATAAATCACTTACTCCACCAAGCAAGCACCTATAGAGGCAATAAATCGTTTCGCACATGCTAAGACACCAAGCCTATGCAGAGGACCTTACGAAGCTACCACAACCTTCAACACTCCCTCCTATCAAGGAAGGGATTCTCCACCACTCCCAGCTTATCTTGGTACTTCAAAACTTCCCTTTCACTAGAGGCTTAGTGAGAATATCTGCCACCTGCTCCTCTGTAGAAATGTATTGTAGTCTCATAACACCTCTCCGGACCTTGTCTTTGATGAAGTGATATTTGATCTTGATGTACTTGCACTGATCATTAAACACGATAATTCTCAGAGAGGTTAATGCAACTTTGATTATCACAGTGAATCGCCGTTGATCCCATATGTAGATCAAATAGTCCTGCAAGCATTTTGCGAAGACAAATCGCCTCACAAATCGCCATACTTGCTACCATGTACTCTATCTCTGCTGAAGTAAGTGCCACTTATTATTTCTTCCTGTTGTACCACGAGATAATAGCTGATCCCGAGCTGAAGCAACATCTAGACGTAGATTTTCTGTCCACAACATGTTGATTTCTATAGCATCGTAAAGTGTTTTAAGTCTCATTTTGGGTAGAGAGGCTTAGACATTAGTTATCCAGAGAACCCAGAAATCGTTTGTGGAATTTCCACTTGGATATGACTTTATTAAAATAATTAATTATTTTAATGTAGACTCTAAGTATAAACTTAGGGAAATTAAATAATTTAAGGGTATTAATAGAGTAGAGTGTGAATCTTCTAGAAGACGAAGATCAAGTCATCCTTTAATCTGAGCCATTGATTAATGATATAATCTTGGCCATTGATTCATCAGCGAGAAGACTATAAGAAGGGACTTGAGGGCCATTTGGAAATTAAGCTAAGGACACTCTCAATACCCAAAGGAAATAGATTCTGAAGCAAGAGAATTTGATTTCAGTGGGTGAGTTTTCAGAGGCTGGGTTGCAGAAGCAGAAGGAGGAGGGAGGAGTCAGTTATCGGGAAGCAGAATTCAGGAGGGTGAAGGGAAGTGTGAGCTGATTAGCAGCAAGAACCCCTCCACGCAGAATCACGCAGTCTAGAGAGGGATTGCGCAGAGCATTCACGTTGGATGACACAGAGGGTGAAGGAGGTCACCTCGACGGTCTGAAATTTGTCTGGAAGGTTTAGAAAATTAAACTAGGTGTTTGCTAATTTTTCTCTGCTCATCAGACTCCTCTAAATTTACTTTTCATTTTTTGAAGATAAATATAAAACCCTCATCTGCTGCATCGATTTTCCCACATTGGTTTTCTTTGGGGACAATTGTCCAAAAACATCTGTGTTCATGTGGTTATTTCTATTGTGCTACTAGTGTAAATTATCTTTCTGTTCTTATGCTCTTAACGATAGTGAAGATCTACAAATGTGTTTATTTCAGAATTTACTGAAGCATCTGTAAATAACTTATCTCATAAGTAGGAGAAATAAACCAAGTATTGCAGAAATATTTTCCTCTTGAAAAATTTCACACAACACTCCTCGTCAAATCAAAATCTATGTACCCCTGCAACTCCACTCCACTAACTCTGACATATCTTAGTCCAAAGTCTGCCATACCTCGCAGGTACCTTTGCACATGCTTCATTTGCATCCAATGAACCTATCTAGGCTACACCATGAACTGGTTGAGTGTGTTCACAACAAACATATATTTGGCTTAGTGTTGATTTTATTTGATCATTTATGGGACTAGTCTCTCACTGATTTATCTTAAGTTCTAATTGAAACTATCTAGTTGTGCTCATAATCTCGCTTGGCACATAATCTTAGCTCAAGTTGCTAAGATATTCATTTGTATCTCCTATACTTTTTGGTTCTCAACAAGTCCCTCATCTGTTTTCCACCTTTAGGGACTACCCCCCTTAGCCTGCTTAGGAGAAGCTTAAACAGAGGGAGTAGGGATCAAAGTGACAACCCCTACTTTGAACATTGTGCTGCAAAGTTTATACCTTGCAGGGTTGGAAACTTTTCCTGCACTTTGATCAGTGTTATCGGAACCGAACCGATTCTGAAAAACCGGTCGGTCCAACCGGTTTGGAGCCAAAACCAGTCCGAACTAGAAATGACCGGTTCGGTACCGAACCGGCCGATTTCGTCATTGAACTGGCCGGTTCCATACTGGTCCGGTTCGGACCAGTTCAGAGATCGGTTCCACCGGTTCACAAGGCTGGGCATTAAAAATATATATATATATATATATATATATATTTTTTTTTTAAATTTTAAAATTTTTTTTTTTTTTAAATTATTATTTTTCCTAGTTACTAACGCTACCCTAGGACCCCCTAAAGCTACTTAAACACCCCCACCCCCTTTATTTCACTCAAACTATTCATTCGAGTCTCTTGCAATTCTTGAGCTGAGTTCGATGAGGAGAATTCTGAGAGTTTTTTGTAGGGTTGTTCTAAGGGAGATTTTTTGCAGATTTGAAGAGCTTATTGGAGTCTTGCAGAGTTGTTGGGTTGGCAGATTTTCAAGATACTTCAAAGATTTTTTTTCCCAAAGATCTTTGGGTTTTCTTCAGTGGTTTTTGCAACTGGTGGAAGATTTTTTTTTATTTTGTTAGGGTTGCTACATAGTTGATTTCAAAAGATTTTGGAGCTGATTTTCTCCAAAATTTCAGAGGGTAAATCAAGGGCCATGGGAATCAAGCCATAATCCCATTGTATACTTGGATGCTACTCATTCTTCAAATGAGGATAAGGAGGACGATCAGGATGATGATTGATGATTGATGATTTGATCATTGATTTGTTGTAGCTGTAGCTTGGAGTATTGTAGGTTGTAGTATAATACTATGATCTATGATGTTATTTTGGACTATAAAGGCCTTTTAGAGCCTGCTTCTTGATGTTTGTAACATTTTAAGTTCAACGATGTTTTGCACTAAGTGCTATTTTGGTTGTATGCACTATTACTTGCTATATAAATGAGAAATTTGCATATTTGAGTATAAATGGTTTGGATTCATATGGATGCACATGAATATATTTGTTTTTTCTTTGAAATATGAATATTTTATGTGTTTTTGGTAAACCGGTCTTTTTTCCGATTTTTTTCCGGTTCCGACTGGTTCCCGGTCCACAAGGTTTTCCGGTTCAATGACCGGTTCAGTTCCGATAACATTGTCTTTGATATGGCATAGAAAGAACCTTCATATGGTAGTGACCTAGATGATATACGACAGTGATCTAGAGTTTAGACAGTAACCTTGTATGGTTGTGACCCTTGACTATGACACTGACCTTGTTGATGAATGACAGTAACTATGACGGTGACCTTGTTGATGATTGATAGTGACAGTGACAATGATCTTGATATGGCAGTGACACTTTGATGTATGGCTTGTCCCAATGACTTGACAGGAAAATATGTTGCTTGGATATCTACCTTCCTACACTTATTTGTTGTCAAGTTTGGCTTAAGAGGCCTGTTGTATTGAATGTTGAAAGATGTGTCTCATTACTATTGTACATTGTATCTCCACTGAACATTTGATGAATATCTAATAGAAGAAGAATTTTGGTGAGTTGTTCCCATTGTGCAGTTTTTCCCTTGTTTCTGGCCTAAATCTTGGTGTCTTTATTAAGCATCTTTTTCTTCTATTGTTCTTTATTGTTATATTGCATTATTGATATTATTGTTCTCTCTACATAATTGCTAATGATGAAATGATGTTCTGGGGTGAATGTTATATGATAATGGTGAAAAAGTTTTGAAAAACTTATTATCTATAGCAGAGAACAATCTAGCCCTAAAAATTAACATTGTGAACACGTACATTTAGGTTTCTTCATATTCAGAACTTGTAGTGGAGCATAACCTTAAAAATATGAAAGCAAGGCATATAATTTTAAATGGTGTGAGGAATCACATAATTCCTCACACATCAGGGAAGGGCACCAGACATCAGATGTGGGTAACTCTAACTGGTCTTTACCAGAGCACAAAAGAAAATAGGAAAATGGTGTTGTGGGAGAAATTAAACAGCATCAGAATGAGCAGATCTGACGTCGTGACATCTTACCTCATGAGGATCCAGCAGGCTCGTGATGAACTTGCAGCTATTGGGGACACTATGATTGATTTGGAGCTAGTGAAGGCTGCTATAAAGGGCTGCGTTAAGCATTGGACCACCTTTGTAGATGGCATATTTGCTAGGCAAAAAATTCTTGATTGGAACCAGTTGTGGGATGACTTCATCTAGAAGGAGATCTAGGAGAATTGATTAACCGAAGGACGACAAAAAGGGTATTGTTGTCGCCCAAGTTATATATCAAAGTCAGTGTTATTGGAACCGAACCGGTCATCGAACCATAAAACCTTGTGGACCAGGAATTGGTCAGAACCGGACTGGAACCGGAAAAAAATCGGAAAAAAAAAACCGGTTTACCGAAAACACATAAAATATTCATATTTTAAAGAAAAAAACAAATATATTCATGTGCATCCATATGAATCCAAACCATTTATACTCAAATATGCAAAATTTCTCATTTATATAGCAAGTAATAGTGCATACAACCAAAATTGCACTTAGTGCAAAACATTGTTGAACTTAAAATGTTACAAACTTCAAGAAGCAGGCTCTAAAAGGCCTTTATAGTCCAAAATAACATCATAGATCATAGTATTATACTACAACCTACAATACTACAAGCTAGAGCTACAACAAATCAATGATCAAATCATCAATCATCAATCATCATCCTGATCGTCCTCCTTATCCTCATCTGAAGAACGAGTAGCATCCAAGTATACAATGGGATTATGGCTTGATTCCCATGGCCCTTGATTTACCCTCTGAAATTTTGGAGAAAATCAGCTCCAAAATCTTTTGAAATCAACTATGTAGCAACCCTAACAAAATAAAAAAAATTCTTCCACCAGTTGGAAAAACCACTGAAGAAAACCCAAAAATCTTTGGGAAAAAAAAATCTTTGAAATATCTTGAAAATATGCCAACCCAACAACTCTGCAAGGCTCCAATAAGCTCTTCAAATCTGCAAAAAATCTCCCTTAGAACAACCCTACAAAAAACTCTCAGAATTCTCCTCATCGAACTCAGCTCAAGAATTGCAAGAGACTCGAATGAATAGTGTGAGTGAAATAAAGGGGGTGGGGGTGTTTAAGTAGCTTTAGGGGGGCCTAGGGTAGCATTAGTAACTAGGAAAAATAATAATTTAAAAAAAAAAATTAAAAAAAAATATATATATATATATTTGTAATGCCCAGCGTCGTGAACCGGTGTAACCGATCTCTGAACCGATCCGAACCGTCCGGTTCAATGACAGAACCGGCTGGTTTGGTACCGAACCGGTCATTTCCGGTTTGGACCGGTTTTGCCTCCAAATCGGTCGGACCGGCCAGTTTTTCAGAACCAGTTCGGTTCCGATAACACTGATCAAAAGTCATATATATATATATATATATATATATATATATATATATATATATATATATATATATGATGTCTCCAAGTCAAGCTTAGGTCACTTTCACGTAGATCATTGTCATGCCTCTTCAATGTCATGTAGATGAAGATTACTGTCATAGTCATGCAAATCCAAGTCACTATAATTGTCATATAAATTCAAGCCATTGTCATATATGTATAAGTCACAAAATAGAAGTGAAGCCATAGGTATGTGATCCGAGTCAGAAAAAAACAATTCCATTGTAATGAAAAACGAGCTTGAAAGTATAGAAAGTGAGCCTCATGAGTGTATAGTGAGTACAACAGGTATAAAAAATCATAGTAATATCAAGCGAGCCCCAAAGTGTATATGTGAATACAAAGATAACGAGCCATAGTGTATATTGTGCACAGTGATAGCAAGCCATAAAAAACAAGCCTCCACAAAAAATACGAATCTTAGAGAATTATGTGAACCACAGAGATACAGATCGGACCACAAAGAAATGGGATCACAAAAAAAGTGAGTCATAAAGAATACAATGTGGGCCTCAGAGATGCGAATACAATGCGAATCATTACAATATGCGATCCATAGAAATATGTCCATTAATCATTTTAACAAGTGGGTCATAGTGAAGAGAATACAATGCATGCCATAGAAAATATATGAACCACTGCAATGCGAATCCACAGAGATGAAACATATGAGACATGGGTATATAGATCGAACCATAAAAGTGCATAGATCTGACCACAAGAATGTGAATGCAAGCCATAACAAAAAATTCGACAAGCCACAAAGTGTTAATATGAGCCATAGTCATGTATGCGAGCCACTATGTAGAAATGCGAGCCATTGTGTAGAATATGAGTCATATAGAGGAGAGTATGAGCTTCTTGAACAAGCATTCAAACCATATTCATTCCACAAAGATATACTCGTGCCTCAGAAATAAGAGCGATCTTGTGTGTATCCATTTGGACCATGAGCTGTAAGGTTTTATTTATATAAATCGATGAGGTGCCTTTTGGTGCCAATGATGCCCTTTGTTTGAGAGACCGACTTGATAATTTGTGAGGCCGACTAGTATTTTGGTAGGAAACCTCAAATGCAATTTCTTCGTTATTAAATATATTTTCTAAATAATTTCTTTCCCAAATTGTCATCAAATTAGTAATTATAATATTTCTCTTTTATCTAGTTGAATTTTCCTTTTGACCAATATAAATCCTCTTTGGAGCAAGTCGCAAGATATGATTTCCTTAGGATCTTAGGGTTTCTATGGGGAAATTTGTCCCATAGTTGCCCCAACTTTCAACACAAAAGATCTCATAAACCATTCATCTTCAGAATCATGGTAATTCGCTCCTTCCAGGGATAGAAATTAGCATCCCCATCCAACCTGTCTTCATATTGCAAACTACTCAGTGATGCCATCTTCACGAATTGACCACGACCACAAAACCCAACTGCAAAATTTAAAAATAATGTTGCTACTATAAAAAAGAGAAACTCACTGTTGCAAATCCTTGTGATCTCAGATCTCTCTCTCATATTTATTTAGAAAGCTTTGATACCATGTTAAACAATTTTGCACGGGGTCTCGCCCCCCCACCTAGGGGTCTAGATTCCTCACCCCCTCACGCTCCAAGGTCTTGGGGACTTCTAGGGGTGTTTCCCTCACGCCCCCGCACACCCCCTTCACGCCCCTGCATGCCCCCCTCACACCCCTTTTAGTTTATGGTTTCGTGTTAAAAGTTGGTGTGCCACTTAGCATGTTTGAGAATCCAAGTGATTCTGATTCAGATGGTGACATGGTTGATCATGATATATTCGTGCAACAACTAGATGCAAAGACTAGTGGGGCATTACCTTGAGTATTTATGCTCATTTATCATTATGATGATATCATTTGATATTCATATGTTATGTTTTATGTTTTATGTTTCAAACATAACTTTTTTGCTTTTAAGTTTTATGTTTCAGACTTGAGTTGTAAACTTCAATTTAAACTTTATTTTGAATCTTGATATAATGTCATATGATATCTTAAACTTTATTTTCATTGTACATTGTTAGTAGTTACATTAATGATTATACATTTACAAACTTACAAACTTACATGGATGATTGTATGATGTATGTTTTAAGTTTTAAATTTGTTTCAGTTATATGATTCATCATTCATTGATTTATAGTTTTATCATTTATGATTTATCTCTCATGATGTAAGTGTATGATGACCAACGTTGCACGAAGTGGGGACGTTTTTTGGAAGCAGGGACGCGGAAGCGTCATTTCCAAAAAATCTAGGAAGCAAAGCATCTCGGAAGCGTCTACTATATATATATTTTTTTATTTTTATTTTTTTGCATTTATATTAAAAAAACATCCAAAATACCAAATTAATTGTAGAAGATATGGAAGCATGCATATTTGTACATATATCAAGATAGATATGAGTCCTGACCCTCTATTATCCTATCTTTGCAGGCTATATGACTTTTTCATGCTTACCTCTTCAATAGCAAGATACCTATATTTGCAAATTATATACCTATAGTTCATGTGACCCTGAGGCATAAATTGTGGTGAACCAAAATATGAGCTCCGTATACAACATTCGATCCAAACCTTCTGAGGTTAAGATCCAAGTTTTGGGCATATAAATAAAGTAAAGAAGGCCAAATTTAGAACCCCGAACCAATGATTAACAATTTATGAAGTATGTGGCAATTTGCAAGGATTGTGTGAATGTATTCTTTAGTTCTGTGTATGCACTCCGCCAAATTGTGCGAACTGTCTATATGCATCCAAGACAATTATGAGGCACTTTGTATGCAAATGTATATATATCTCTATGGTATTGTGTTGAATATCGTGCGAGAAAACTTCCAGGATGTATGCGAGGCCCTTTTTTCTCTATAATCTGCATAATGTGTGAGCTTCTTATTGGAGACTAGTGACACTTACTTCCTGTGAAAATTTATGGGTAAAAAACTGCTCGATTTTGGTAGACTCTGTGACCCTTCCCATATTTTATGAAAATCTTGTGATCCTTGTGGGACTCATTTGAGCATTTGTTGTGTAAAATTTATTTAATTTAATTTTCTAAACTAAAGGGCATGACCAAAGATCATTCCCCCTCATGTAATGGCTCCTGGGTTGTATTTAAGCCATGGCTTCCCACCTTTGTGAATCATCATTCAAGAATTAATAAAAATATATATCTCTTTTCTGTTAATTATTGAGCTTTTATGCTCCATCTAGTATCATAGCTAACGTTCTTCTTGCCTGCATTTCGTTGTGTTCATCAACGTCCACGACTGTTGCTCGGTGTAATTTCCACTGTCTCCTTGTTGTCCAGATCTCCGCCGCCACTCGTTTGTCTCGTATCTCCACCACACCATAATCCTCTTATTTCCCCGCGTTGTTATTTCTCTACCAGGTTCTCCCTGTCGTTTTCGTCGATCCGTTCATCCCCAACAACTCTGCAATCAATCACACCGCTCGCTCACCTCCGACATTGTTCAGTCCGCCTGTAATGTTTGCACCCAGTTCCTAGCTCTGTCAACCATTTGCCTGATGTGTACACCTGTCTTGTCCGACCACAGTACCAACCACCTGTCTGTTGTGTCTAGTTGTCTGTCTTCCCATTGCTATGTATCTGTTCCTATTCCCTTCATGTCTATTGCATCCCTTCCTCGAGTCAAATCTTTCACAAACGATTCAATTCTGATGTCACCATTTGGCCAAAAACCTTGCCGCAATTTGTTCGTGCGTCTATGCTTGTCAAACATCATGCCCTTGATTCCACACTCATGCCTTTTCATACGAACATAAATCTCTATAGTGTATAAGTTAAATATTATATAGTTATATATTAAAAGTATATAATAGTTATATTATAATTATAGAATTAAAATTATATAATAGTTATATAATTACTGAATTTAGGCTTCTGTGATCCATATCTTATGTGTTAAGAAATATTTTGGAGATAATCACATTAGAGATAATTTGTCGACGTGTTTCGAACCATAATTTGTCCTGACAATGAACCACACTGGATGGCTCAGAAAACATCGAAAAATTATCTCTAATGTGATTATCTCCGAAATATTTCTTAACACATAAGTTGTATAATTTTTAATTGAAATATATATATATATATATATATATATATATATATATATATGGGGGTCAATTAAGGAAGAAAGTTAAGCTAGATAAGTATACACCACCACATACTCGATCATTGTCTTCATCAATGACGATGACTAATTTTAATAAAAAATTGATAGATTTTGAGACTAAGGTCATCAGACATGCCGAAAAAATCGAGGAGCTCCATGGCACAATGAAGAGAATAGAGAATCAACTCAAGCAAAATCATAATGAATTTAAAAGGGATCATGCACCATTTTCAAATAAGGTGGATCAAAATCATAATGAAGCAATAATAACCTCTGTTTTAAAAACCGGCCTGGTCAAAACCGACCAGGCCTGGTCGACCGAGCCGGTTGGGCGGCCGGTCCGACCAGGTTCATAACTAGCCAGGCTGGCCGGTTTATTACCGAGCCGGCCGGTTTTTGTAATGACTCGGCCGGCTCGATAATAAACCGGCCGACCAGGCCGAGCCCGAGTCAACTAGGCCTGGTCATTACCGCCGGCCGGTGGGCCCAAATTTTGCTCATTTGCGGACTTTAAAACGGATTTTTATTTACTGTTAGGGTTTTTTATGCACCTCTAAGCCCTCCCAATGCTATATAACTAACCCACCCCCTCTATTGAGCTCACATCTATCTTGTGCAATTTGTTTGAGAATTTGTGAGTGTTTGCTGAAGATTGTGGAGTTCGTTTTGGAGCAGCAGTGAGGAGCTTCTTGGGCAAGTTTTGGAGCAGCAGTGAGGAGCAAATTGGCAAGCTTTGGAGCAGCATTGAGCTAGAGGAAGCTAGAGGCTAGAGGTATTTATTTTTTCTCTACTAGATCTGCCTTTGTTTGTTTTATTTATTTAGCAAATCTAGCATTTGCCATTTGCATTTGCATAGTTTTTGGCATTTGCCATTTGGTGAAAGAAATGAACATAGAATGAATAGTTTTTTTTTTGTTTTCATGTTCAGATTTAAACATTTTATTTCCAAGTCAAAAACTCAGTCCAAAATGGCCCCTAGAGCAAAAGACTCTGCTTGGGCATATGTTGAAATGGTTGGGGATCAAATGTATTGCAAATTTTGCAAGAAAAAAATTAAGGAGGGTGGAGGGGGCATTCATAGACTGAAACTACATTTGGCTGGTGTTAAAGGCCAAATCACTACATGTGAAGCAGAAAACATTGGGGAAATTAGGAAGTAGTTGAAAGAACAGTTTGACAAGTTTGAGCAAGACAAAAATAGGCAAAAAGAAATACAGGCTGAAATTGGGAGGAAGAGGAATATACAAAATATGATGGCTGGCAACTCAAGTTTTGAATCTTTTAATTATCAGGATTCCTCATCTATCCCTTCCACTGATGCATCAAAAAACCCCTTTCGCTATGTTCCTCCCTCTAGGGAGTCTATTTCTGACAAGGGTAAGGGTGCAATGAAAAATAAGGGTACTATTAAAAGTTTTTTTGTGCCCTCATCTCCTGATAGTGCAACTGCATATGGTCCTAGTCCTCACACTGTGCAGCCCACTTTAGATGCTCATTGGAAAAAACAATTGAGAGATGATGCTTGTGAGTACATTGCTAGATGGTGGTATGATGCTGATATTCCCTTCAATGCTACTCGATCACCATATTATGAACCTATTTTTGATGTCATATATGCTGCTGGAAAGGGCTTCAAACCTCCTACTCTGCATGAGTTAAGAGGATCTTTTTTGCAAAGAGAGATTTCAAACATTAATGATTATTTGAAAGAGTTCAAAAACTCATGGGCACGTACAGGATGTACCATCATGTCAGATGGATGTACTGATCAGAGGAACCGTACCATCATAAACTTTCTTGTCTTTTGCCCACGGGGAACCATGTTTCTAAAATCAGTTGATGCATCTGATAGGGTGAAAGATGCACATATGTTGTTACAGCTTTTGGATGAGGTTGTTGAAGAGGTGGGGGTGGAAAATGTTGTTCAAATCATCACAGAGAATGCCTCTAACTATGTTCTTGCTGGTAAATTGTTAGAGGAAAAACACCCAACCATTTTTTGGACCCCATGTGCTGCACATTGCATAGACCTCATGCTTGAGGATATTGGCAAAATAGACTGGATCAAGAACACTGTAGAGCATGCCAAATGCATCACAAAATATATTTCCAATCACTCATGGATTCTGAGTCTGATGAGGAAATACACAGGGGGCAAGGAACTTATTAGGCCTGCCATCACTAGATTTGCAACACATTTTTTGACATTGCAATCTATGAGTGCCCAACAAAGAAACTTGCAAAAGATGTTTTCTAGTGATGAATGGAATGAAAGCCAGTTCTCTCGCAAACATGATGGCAAAGACATGAAAAGGAAAGTTGTTGAAGAAATATTTTGGAAAAAGGCAGCAAACATTGTGAAACTTGCTGAGCCATTGGTTAAGGTGTTGCGCTTGGTGGATGGGGAAAGATTGGCTATGGGCTTCATTTATGAGGCTATGGATCAAGTAAAGGAGCAGATAAGGGCAGCATGCAAGGACATAGTGGCTAAGTATGGGCCCATTGCCCATTTGGGAAATCATTGATCAGAGATGGAACAATCAACTCCATCGCCCGATACATGCAGCTGGGTATTTTCTAAACCCAAGGTATCATTATAAAGCTCGGGAAACATGAGCTTTGATTGGAGAGGTTAGAGATGGATTGATTGACTGCATTGATCGCATGATCCCCACAGAGAGTGAGCAGTTGAAGATACACAGGTAG